>JAADXB010000113.1:0-24741 GCA_023337495.1 Pythium diclinum | reverse complement strand
GCGGACTGCTTCCTCTTCATGGAAGCCGAGCTGAAGCTACGGCGGACGTTGGCCAAGCTGATGTAGTCGAATGCCACAAACAGTTGCTGGAGCTTGGCGATGCTCGCCAGCAGATCAAACTTGCAGAACTTGAGCAGCTCTTCCAGACCTTCGCGCTCGTATCCGACCTGGAAGGCAGCCCATCACGATGACGTCAGTGACGCTCTCCAAGCAACAGCTCAAATCAACGCTGCACCCACCTTCTGGAGGGCGCATATCTGCAGCAGTTTGATCCGCACGTGCATCGCGTCGAGAGGTTTCATGTGGACAAGACCAGCGCGCTGGCGAAGCTGCTCGGGCAGCTTGCTGGCGTCTGGCCGGACCACGAGGACGGCGAAGATGTTCTTAGTGTTGCATAAAGCCACAAACGGCAGAAAGTAGTGCTGCTGCACCGCAATCGGGACGCTGCTCCAGACCCAACAGCATCATGTGAGCAAGGCGAAAGAGTCACTAGATGCCAATACCAGAGTCCACGCAACGATTCAAAGTTCTCGACGATGAGGAACGTCGTGGTCTTCTCGCCGTCGACTCTGCGGACCGCGTCCTCCATCTTCGTCACGAGATCTCGATCACTGACACCACGCAAAGCACCACACTGTATTAGTAATCTTGCTGCCATGATTCTCATACGACACATGACAACTAGGCCAGCATACTGGAACTGTGTTGCGTCGAACGCGTGGAACACGCACGGCGTCTCCAACACCGGCGATTCAGGAATCGCGCGACGCAGCAGCCGCAAGAACGAGCGCTTGCCCGTGCCGTCGCCACCCTAGTCAAGTACCACAGGTTGAGCCCCATCTGCCATTGGAATGCGTGCGAGGCGCCTAGATTTCTCGTACACTGATGATGAAATTGGTTTTGATGGCCTGCGCGCCTGTCTGAATCGCATGCAACAAGTCGATGGCGAGCGCGTTGCCCAGCAGCTCCTCTGCCGTCTCCGGAAACAACGTATCACGCCTGTAGGGTAGCACACGCACACGAACGGTCAGCTCCATTAGGACTTCTGTGCGTCCATGGCGTCTCCAATGCCCTTCTCACCAGGCCTCGTCAGAGTCTTTGGCACTGTGGAGTCGCGGTTTCGGCGGCGGCGTGTGCTTCTCGTACTCCAAGTCGACGGCGTCGCGGAAGCCGTAGACCGTCTGCCATGTCGCGCGGTCGCTCATGTCCGGTGCATGGTCAACAGGCGTCGCTGGTGGCGTCTGCGCGGGCGTCGACGGCGCCGTGTGTCCTGGGTGTCGCGACGCTGCTTTGCTCGTCGTCATTTCCGTCACTTCAACTCTCCATGTGAAGAGCCACATCAGTTCGTATCATGATACGAACACGAAATCGTCTGGATGTTGCCCGAAGGTCGCCCGACAAGGGCTGCTTGGTGGCTGCTTGTGTGGTCCACATCACGCAAACTTCAAGATTCGGTCCCCTGCGGGCGTTGAACCCACCATGGGTAGTGCTCCGTCGCATTGGCGCTGGCGATTGGCCGATGCCGGACGTCAGCTGCCATGACGAGCTCATGCTGTTTGTGTGCATGGCGCTCGTCGTGAGCCTGTGGGCCTTACGTGCGTCTATATTTTGGCTGCATCGTCTCCCTCTGTGGGCAGCTACAGCCTGAGCTCGTGCCGTTCTGGTGGTGTTTCGCCCGTCAGCCTGAGCCGTTCACCTCGCCATTCGCAGCTCTCACTTCCTGAGTGTCGCCTCCGTTCGCATTGCATCCTTTTTCAAACCCAACTAGTCCATTGAACGCCATGGACACCACGTCAAAGGCTCATGGCGCGACTGGTCACTATGGAGCTCTTGCAACTACCCAATTGAACGGTTTCCGAGGGACCCAAAACAGTGGCAGTCCACTTCTTCCACGGCGTTTCGGCGAAGGAAGTTCAAGCGAAAGAACGACGACGATGAGGAAGATGCGGCGTGGCGTGACCACGGTGGTCGTGACGGCGGTAGCGCTCATACTGGCGGCTGCGTGCTACGTGTGGAGGGTCGACTCGTCGGGGGCGATGGCCACTGACGCGCTGGCGGCGGGCGTGAATTTACGCGTCCAGAGCAGCAGTAACGACGGCAATCGGCCAACGCAAGTGTTCATCGCGCTGTACGACGCGACAGCCAAGAGCAACAGCACGCAGGTCGGCATCACGGTGTCGTGGGCCACTGTGGCGCCCACTGCGCACTCGACTGTGCGGTTCGGACGCAGCGCCAGCGAGTTGACGGGGTCCGTGGAGGCGGTGGCGCCCTGCCAGCAGTACAAGTTTTGCGCGTACGAGTCGCCGTGGTTCCACCACGTCGTCATCGACGGCAGTCTGCTGGAGCCAGACACGACGTACTTCTGTACGTGAGCTGTGCCGTTGTGAGTGTTTTTTGTGTGTCTCTAACGAAATTGTTGTATGATCCATCAGATCAATGCGGAGATTCGGAGGGTGGATGGAGTGAGCTGCTCACATTCACCAGCGCCATCGCGGTCGGCAGCCAGCAGCCAGTGACGTTTGCGGTCATTGGTGATCTTGGGTACGTGATCCTTCGTATCATAGACCTTTACAGCCATGTCTGTGGATCTGACCCCTTCTGCGTGGCTCTCAGACAAACCCAATACTCTCAGCAGACTGTTCGCCACTTGATCAACCAACCCAACATCACAGCGATCCTGCACGCTGGTGATCTTTCGTACGCCGACAGCTTCCAGCCTCGTTGGGACTCGTGGGCCAAGCTCGTGGAGCCGCTGTCCTCCACTTGTCCGTGGATGATCTCTGCTGGCAACCATGAGGAGGAACGCCCATGCCAACAGGACGTGGACCGCTTCGTGGCTTACCAGCAGCGCTTCCGCATGCCGTACGATCCAAGCGACGCGGTGCAGGAGAAGAATCTGTACTACAGCTTCCGCGCCGGCATGGTCCACGTCATCATCCTCACACCATACGTAGCGAGTGACGCGTCGTCCCCGCAGCACGAGTGGCTCAAGCAAGAACTTCGTCGCGTGAACCGAGTGCTGACGCCGTGGGTCGTCGTCATGATGCACGGTCCATGGTACAACAGCAACACTGCGCACCAAGGCCACGAGCCGCACGTCGCCATGAAGGCCAACATGGAGGATTTGTTCTTCCAGTACCGCGTGGATATCGCCATCTCCGGCCACGTCCACGCGTACGAACGCTCATTCGCGGTGTACAAGGAGAAAGTGCGTCCGGACGGCACTGTGTACGTGGTGCTGGGCGACGGCGGCAACCGCGAGGGCCTCGCGCCTTCGTTCATCCACCCCAAGCCCGAGTGGTCGGCGTTCCGCCAGGCCAACTACGGCTTCGGTCTCTTCCGCGCGGTGAACCGCACGCACGCGCAGATCGAAATGTACGAAGACCAGGAGACGGGCGACGCACGGCTCCAGGACTCGTCGTGGCTCACGACGACCGAGTTCCGCGTCGCCACCAGCACGCTCTCGGTGGCCTGATCCGTGGGATGAAGAGCTATTAACTCAAATAAGTGGATACTTTTTCAAAGCTTCATCTGGGTTGTACCGTGGGTTCAAAACCCGTCCATCGTCTGATTTACCCGCGTTGGTCTATTTTGAACCCGGCCCGGATCGCAGAGTCTACCCGCTCGCTTGAAGCCGGCAGACACGTAGAGCTTCCAACAGGAAGAGAAAGCGACCGAAGGACAAGAAGATATGAGCGCGACGGTGTCGGTCAAGTGGGGCAAGCAGGTCTTCGAGGCCGTGTCCGTGGACAAGAGCTCGCCCGTGGCCGTGCTCAAGGCGCAGCTCTATGCGCTGACGTCTGTGCCCGTGGAGCGCCAGAAGCTCATGAGCAAGGCGTGGAAGGGCATGCTCAAGGACGACGCCGACCTGGGCGCGCTGCCGGCGCTCGCGGACGGCGCCACCATCATGCTCATGGGCTCGGCCGAGGTCGTGGAGAAGCCCAAGGAAGCTGTGATCTTCATCGAGGACCTGTCCACCAAGGACGTGGCGGCCGCGGGCGTCATGTACCCAGCGGGCCTCGTGAACCTGGGCAACACGTGTTACATGAACGCGACGCTGCAGTGTCTGCGTCCGATCCCAGAGTTCCGCGAGGCGCTGAAGAAGTACGCCGGCGGCGTGTCCAGCGACCTCAACAACAACTTCACGACGTCGCTGCGCGATATGTACCACCAGTTGGACGCCAGCGTCGATAGCATCACGCCGGCGCTGTTCGTGACGGTGCTGCGTCGCGCGTTCCCGCAGTACGCGCAGCAGTCGCCGCGCGGCGGCTTCATGCAGCAGGACAGTGAGGAGTTCCTCATGACGCTGTGGTCGACGCTCTCACGCACGCTGACGACGCCCGCGGGCGTGACCAGTCTCGGCCCCACGAGCAACATGATTGACGCCATGTTCGGTCTCGAGATGAGCGAAAAGTGAGTGCTGCTGGCAGTTTTAGTGTAAGGTTTGTTTGCTGACAGACGACGATGTGTGTACGTAGGCTCGAGTGTGCGGAGACGGACCTGGAGGCGCCAGTGCTCAAGCGCGAGAAGGCGCTGAAGCTCGTCTGCAACATCACGAGCGAGACCAACCACGTCGGGGAGGGCATCAAGATCGTACGTAGCTGTCGCTTTGCATTATGTGTTGTTGATATCAGAGAACTCATGAGATCTTTTGTCGCACTGCAGGGCCTCGAGGGTGGTATTGAGAAGCACTCGGACGTCTTGGGCCGCAACGCGCAGTGGAAGAAGACGCTGCGCATCAACCGCCTGCCAAAGTACCTGTGTGTGCAGTTCATGCGTTTCTACTGGAAGCTCACGCCTGAGAGCCGAGACCACACGGGCGTCAAGTGCAAGATGTTGCGCGTCCGTTGTTTGTTGATTATCTGCGTGCTGCTCATGAAGGTTTACTAACCTCGTCGTCGTCGTTGATGTCTCCATAGCCAATCGCCTTCCCACAGATCTTGGACGCGTACGAGTTCTGCTCGGAGGAGCTCCAGGCGACTATGAAGATCGCCCGGGACAAGTACGTGCTTCTACTGCCTGTAACTGAACCCTCTGTTGAGAACTCACATCAAAATTTTGCAAATCACAGGAACGCCGAGAAGATCCTGAACGAGTTCAAGGAGTCGGTACGTCTGTACAAGTCCACAGCTCACCACGTTGAAAGCATTGTTCACTGACGTGCTCGTGCTTGCTATTCACAGAAGCCTGCTGCGGGTGCTGAGGCGGCGGCCGAAGAGTCCAAGGACGAGGACATGGAGGGCCTCTCGGCGGACGATATCGCGGCGCTGGAGGCTGCCAAGGCCATGTCGATGGGCGCGAAGTCGCCTGGCGTGGGACTCCCCGCCGACTTCCAGGGCAACTACGAGCTGTACGCGATTTTGACGCACAAGGGCCGCTCGGCCGACTCTGGTCACTACATGGCGTGGGTGCGCGACAAGGGCGACGACTGGTTCTGCTACGACGACGACGACGTGTCGCCGTGCAAGACGGAGGACATCGTGAAGCTCAAGGGCGGTGGCGACTGGCACATGGCCTACCTGGCCTTCTACCGCGCCAAGAACTGAGCTGTCGGCAGCCGCGAGCTATGACACGACGACTACACTAGGATTTCTGTACGAGGCGCGTGCTGCCGCCTCTCACTCCACTGCCTCAGTGAGTGGGGACATAATAAAAAGGATATTCATTCAAACTGGGCATCTTGGTATCGACATGCATTACTTTGCTACTTGCTGTGAGGAGCCGCTCTCAGAGCTCCTGGCTATCGAGAATGAAAAAAAATGGCAAAAACAAAAGCCTCATATCAAACTAACAATTTCTACGCGACGCGATCCCTCGAGATCACATCTGGAAGCCCTCCGAGCCCGAGACGCCGCCCTCCACGACCTTGGGCTCGATCACGCTCGACTCGGAGCGTCCGTCTGAGTCCGACTGGTACGCGACGTCGTCGTCGTCCTTCTGGGAGGCGTCCGCAAGCGACAACGACGCGAACTGCGGCGACGCTGGCGGCGAGAAGCTCTCCAGTGGGTCGAGTGGCGGGCTGCGAGGCGACGCCGGCGGCGAGAAGCTCTCTGGCGGAGGACTTCTTGGCGAGGAAGGCGGCGAGCCCATGAAGTCGTGGCCGTTGGGCGAGAACGGCTCCGTGGGGCTGGCAGGACCAGGCGAGTGCAGCACGTCGCGCGTGCTCGTGTCCGACTCCGTGTCGCCTTCCTTGGTCGAGTTCGCGGACGTGACGAATGGCGACTTGGAGTCCTTGTCGGTCGCGACCCAAATGCGCAGCGTCTCGAGTTTCCGCAACGCGCTCGGCGCCAGTTCGTTGGTGGCCTCCTGTTGTCGCAGCGCACGCAACATACACAACATCAGTCCTGGTATCTACAAGCGAGTAACAAGGAGACAGAAACCCACCGGACAGAACCACTCCATGCACACTTCCAGGTCGGTACGCTCAGCCAGCACGGGCGTGAGCAGCTCCACGAGCGTCGTGCGCGACTCCGTGTCCAGGTGCGGGATCTCGATGCCGCGCACCGACAGCTCGTGCAGCGGCTTGCCCAGCACGAGCCCGCTGATCCACTTGGCCATGAAGTTGAACTTGTCGACCTGGCCGCGGCACACTTTCTTCATGAGCACCTCGAAGACCTTCTCCGGCACCTTGTTCTTGCAGCGCTCGACGATGTTGCGCAGCGCAAAGTCCTCGCGCACGTTCTTGAGCAGCTCGCTATCTTCGTAGCCGTGGATGCCCTGCAGTAAAGAGCTCCCCGTCAGTGATTCGCACAAGAGACGCCGTCTATAAAGGTCGCAACCTACAGTCTGGTAGCAGCTCTCGCAGAGACTGTAGTTGACGCACGTGGAGCACGTGTACATGTTACCGACTATCGGGTCCATCCCGCAGCCGTCGCAGAACGAGTCTTCGTTCACGTGGCTCGGCGGCATCTTCATCTGCGCGACCTACAAACCCCATCCGCACGCTTCAGTCCAATGTATCCATCAACACAGGATGGTGGAGGAAGAAGAATCCATCAATCGCACCTTCTGGCCCAGGAAGCGTCCGGCCGCCGACAACGTGCTGGCGATGCCGCCGGCCTTGGGTGGCGGGTCCGATGGAAAGCCCACGATGGACGAGGTGCTGTCGCGGTCCAACGACAGCGGCTCCGACATCAACCTGACGACACAAAGAGATCCCATAGTCAGGCGTGACGCCATCGTCGTCTCACATGGCTACATACACACGCACCAGAACTTCTTGGCCGTCTTCTGGATCTTGCGCTCGCCGTGGAGCGCGCGCGTGCGGTCCTTGCCGTCGAAGATGGCCTGCTGCGGCCCGAAGAACAGGTGCACGTCGCCCACCTTCTTGATCTCGCTGTTGAGCTGCTTGTTCAGGTGGTTGGTGCTCACGACGGACGGCCGCGCGTCCACAGGCACACCCCCGTGGTCCGACCCGTCCGAGCCGGCGGCCTTGCGGCCCATGACGTTGGCGATGGAGAAGCGCTGCATATTCGTGCCGACTTCCCGTGGTTGCGTCCGATGCTTGCTTGGCTCGACGCAGTGTGGTGGGACCGCCACGGCGGCCTGGAAGGCGTAATTTATCCGTAAATTGCATTTTCTGAACGACCCCTCAAGTGGCAACTTCACAGGCCATCAAGCAGAAACGCAGCAAACAGCGCAAAGCCACATGGTTTTTTATTTCGTTGATACCCTGGTTGTTATCTTCGCTGATCGTCCTTGGCGGCTTGAAGAGAAAAAGAACAGAAGGACGAGGGGAGCCATTAGGGCCAAGGTGAAGTGACGTGCACTGCTTGTTCCCGGTTTCTAAATCAGATCAGTCCTAATAAAGGGTCCGTGAGCCGGTCTATCCGGCTGGCACTGGCTAGCGACCCTGGATCCTCATCCTGAGGTGGCTGCACTTCCAGTAGGGCTGCGGTTGCCATGGGCAGCCACACGAAAGGCCCAGGTGGTGTGTGCCTGTGACGAGAAGGCAAAGACGCGCAAGGCACTGGAAGGGCCGTGATGGTGCAGTTCCTGTATGAAGAGACACCGCGCGAACATGCTGACAGTGTCAGTGTGGCGCCGCATGGAGCTGAGAACGGAGAGGTGTGAAGGTCCCTCATTCGGAAACACTACCGACTTCAGAACTGGGTGGTCGTGGTAGTCGCACAGTACGGTTCTCGTAGAAGAAGAGTGTTCCAAAGTTCAGTCAGAACAGGGGTCTTTTGGAACAATTATGAGTGATGTTGTTCCAGCCAGGCCAACCTGCGATTTGTTCGATCTGCAGATTGCGTCAAAGCGAGAGGCGTCTAAAAGTGTAGCCATCTTGGGCGAGCAGCTCCCATCTCCATCATCTTCACTCTATGGATCCCCACCTGGGATTCACAGCACGCCGTGCTCCACGAATCGCTCGTACAGTGGCTTGTGCTGCATCTCACCAATCGCGCACGTGAGGCTCGCGTGCTCGTAGTACGAGGCGTCGCGCGACAGGTTGTAGATGATGTCTTCCAGCAGCACGGCCTTGCCCGTGTGCGTGCCGTCCGTGATCTTGACGTGCGAGAAGTGGACGTGGAAGTGGTAGTACGTGGGCTGGTAGTGCACGTACACGCGCATGGAACTGGCCTTGACACCGAACTGGTCGTGCAGCGCCTTCAAGCTCGCGTCACTACCACGACACGTACTGTTGTTAGAAACCATAGCAAGAGCCGTCGAACACACAGACACGAGAGTACTCACCGGACGTTCTTCAAGAGCGGAAGGTGGGAGCCACGGAGGTCACGCAGCGAGCGAATCGACCGGTCGTTCACGATCGCCAGGCAGTAGATCGACTCCAGCTGAAGCACCAAGTAAACAAGTGGAGATGTTAGTCACCTGCGTGGTAGAATAAAAGACTCGATTCGCAGGCCGTACGTTGGTGACGTCACTCCACTTGAAGTCCGGCAGCAGGATGAAGCCGTTCTCCCGGTGCGCGTCTTCAAACACGATCCGCTCGGACTCCGTCTTGCTGCAATATGGTGCAATGGTTAGCTCTTGATACAGAGGAAGGTGTTGAGTAAAACGTACTGGTCGAGGATGTTGTACACCCATTCGATCTTCTCCGCCGGAATGCTCTCGATGTACGGCAACGTAACGCGCTCGTACAGCTCCTGCGTCTCCAGCACGATGTGGAAGTTCTGGTCCGTGTGCTTGAGCACATGCGTCTCGGTCGCAGGATGAATCACATTGATCTACGAACAGTCACGCGTCATTCGCGTTGGTCCAACCCACCCGCACATGTGGGTCGCAAGCCGTCACTCACCTTGAACGGCTTCACGCTTCGCGACACATCACCAACGTGCGTGCTGTAGATATCGTTCCGCAGAATCGTATGCAGCGAGAGCGATTCCAGGAGTTGCGGCAAGCTGCGGGTGTCCAGCGGCGTCTTCTGGATCGTTACGATCGCTGGACGCTGCTCGCGGTCAGCGCCGAAATAACCGAGCAGAGACACCTCGCGCTCGGAGATCTTGAGCACGCGCGTGAGCTGGAAGTCCTGGAGATACTTTGAGCCTGAGCCGTGCATCACGCGAGCCTTGCTCCATAGCGTGAAGACCAGCGCGCTCGTCGCTGCGAGCGCCGCGACGCTAGCAACCACGGCGTTGGTGTTCGTGGTCATCGTCATCAATCAGATCCACACAAATCTCACGAATCATGGGCATCTCACACGTTATGAAACAGACATCCAATTGTTAGAAACCAGTTCACCTGGAGTTAACTTAACATGCATCATAAAAATTCGAATGTTTTCGGTTCGGTTCGAACTTCGGGCACGTGGGATGATGCTGCCTGTGGCATCAACCGCCATGAACCCGACGCCCGCTCCGCAATTGGCTTGTGCGATGCTGCAGAATCAGCACCCAGACTTCGATGGGACGCTGCAGGTGCTGACTGACTGACTGGCTCGTCCTCTCCCCGACGCACCGAGCTGCCGGCCGACAGCGGTGAAGACTTGCGTCTTCGTGCAGCTCCTCCTTCAACTTCCACACGACCACGCCACTGGTGCTTGCTGGCACGTCTCTCGATCTCGTCTTTCGTTGCGGTGGCTTCCATTGGCCACGCAACTCAAAGTCGAAACGCTCCCTTCAACCATCGCGGAGCCTGACGTACCGCGAGCCGTCCATTCGCCATGGCGTTACGCACTCGTCACCCGTCGCCGACGGATCGACGTGCGCAAACGTAACGCCGCTAGAAGCGAGTAGACGTGCGTCGATCGATACATCCAGGGTTGCGTGTTTGTGTGTATTGATGAGGCGCGTCGCCGTCGTCATCGTTGCAAATACTCGCACTTAGAAGCAGAAGCGGGAGACCGAGTAGAGTGCATCAGCCTCGCGGGCTCGCATCACCGCCTCCTCCTGCTCTTCCGCTTCGTTGTCGCTGTCCTCATCCGGACTCGCGACCTTCTTCAACTTCAGGGGCTGCAACGCACTGCCCGTCGTCAGGATACGAGCCTCTGACGGCGTGCAAGGCACCTTCGACATACCGTTGAGCCGCAGCGCCGCCGTTTCCTTCTCACTGATGTTCACACCACGAAGTTTCTGTCGAGAGTTGGACTGAGACAGAGGCGAGCTCGGAGGAGACGACGATGTCGTGGAGCTGCATGTGAAGAAGCGCACCATCTTCTCGAAGAGACCACCATTCGTGTGCTGACGGACATCCACAAGCTCATCCTGCGTCGTCTCCAGATCTCCTTCAAGGACATCGATCCGCTTCTCCTGCTCAGCGATCTGCATCGTCTTCTGGTCGAGCACCAACTGCATTTGCTCGTACTTGGCTCGCAACTCTTCAGCTTCTTGCTGCGCACGCAGCATCTTTTCTTCTGCCGCTGCCAACCGCGCTGCGAGTCCTGCATTCTCGGACTCGAGTCGAATGACGTGGATGCGGTGAAGCTCCCGCCTGAAAAGACAAAAGACTTTGACCTGTAACAGCAAGAAACGGGGTAAGATTCCACAAGAAGACCACGCACAGAAGAGGAGCTAGGTCTTACCTTGAGGAACGCCATTTGCCACCGTTCGCGAGCGATACGGGCCTTCTTCATGCGCAGGAATTTCTTCTTCGCGATGATGCATCGGGCGAGAGCCTGCATTCGGATGGCGCTGCGCTTCCGTTTCACCTTCTCGAACAACCAGATGAATCCTTGCTTTGCCAGGTATTGCGCAGTCACCTTCTTCCACAGCTTCTGCAAGTAGATCACACGCTGCAGTGGACCAAGCCACTTCAGCAGCCAGCGTTGTCCTGGAGGCAGATAGTTGCGTGGCATCAACTTATTCAGCAGCACCATCTTGTCCTCAGGCAAGTCGTGGTAGGCGCGCATGATCTGAGCGCGATGCGCAAGCTTGTTCCACAGGTTGCTGATGCGGTGCTGTACTCGCAGCTTACGAACGCGCTTGCGAGCAAGGTGCTGGCGCACCATGCACTGGATGATGACGGCCTTTCGACGGTACTTGCACTTGTAGAAAATCTGCTTGAACACGTTGAAGGCGATCATCTTGGTCGCCACTTGGATCCATCGCTTCTTGCGCAGGTACAGAAGCATCTGAGCTGTGAGTTCTGAGCACGCCGTTTCGTTCGAGTTTGGCGTGAGCAACTTGTCGAGCAGATCAATCTTGCCCGTTCGGAAAAAGAGACGCGTATCGCCGAGGCGGTAAGCCGACGTTGGGAAGTCGTACGCGTGAAGGATGGCTTGCGTGAACAGCTTGTCGTTGAACTCGAACTTCTGGAACATGTCGATCGGGAGCAGCGGCTTGTACACGTCCACGACTTCAGCGTACAGAATTCGAGTCGGTAGGCCGACGCGCAGCACTTCACACGCCTGTACAGTACCAGAGCAGCGAAGCTGCTCAACAACGTACGGCTTGTCGAAAATGCCAGGCTTCATCAGCGTGTTGGGCTTGATGCAACGCACAAAGTTGCAAGCTGTGCCTTCCAGTTCCGACACCAGGCCCTTCATTTGCGTGGAGAACAAGTTGGACGCACTTCCACCCTTGGCCTTAGCCTTGTTTGGGCCGCCAAACGTACCCACAGCATTGGTCTTCGCGGCCTGGTTGGAGAAGTTGTTCTGCGACTTAGTTCGGTTGCGGCCCGTGATCTCCTGGAGGATGCGCGATGTTGAGTGCTTGATGAGCTCTTCGAACTGGTCGGAGATGATATTGTTGTTCTTGTCGACAAACGAGTCGATTGTGTACCTCACAACACCAGCGTAGTGGCGCACGATGAACGTATCGCGGATATCCTTGGGGTGTGGGGTCGGGAAGTTCGGGTGGCGCTTGTACAGAGTGTGGAGTCGCTCGTTCAGCTTGCGATCAGACGGACCCGGTAGCCGCGAAACGTTGTCAATGGTGACGAAGATGCCACCGTGGCGACTGGCGATCAGGTTCAAGCACTCACGGTTGTCCGAGTACTGGACGACTCCGTTGTCCGCTTCGGCGGCTTCCTTCTCTTCTTCGGTCAGCTCCTTGACCACCAACGGAACGCCTGGAAGTGGGAACGGGAACGAAAGCGAGTGGTTCGTCGGCGCGTAGATGTTCTCAGAGCGGTACAGCTCCTGCTCGGCTTCGAACACGCAGTCGTTGAACAGGCTTTGCAGCGCTTCGTTCGCGTAGTTGATCAGAAGCTGCTCAAACGAGTTGCGGTTCTTGGGTTCGAAGTCTTCGAAGCCGAAAATGTCGAGAACACCGATGTACGGAACAACATCGGCTCGCGCCGAGTCGTAATCCAGCGCGCAAGCGCACTGAATCATGAGCCACGTGAACACGTGCTCGTAAATGGTCTTGGCGATCGTGTCGCGCGAGTACACCGCCGTGCGCGCGTCTTTCTTCGCGTAGTAGATCGATCCGCGACGCGCCGTTCCGCGTGTCATGATCCGCTTCATGAGAATACACTCACTCAACTCTTCCTTCGGCACGCCCAGCAGACTCGCGGCGTGCTGAAGCGCATCCTGCGCGCTCTTGTCCGACTTGGAGATGCAGGCCGTCTTGCCTTCCGACGTGTCTTCCTCACTGATGGTGATGTTGCCCATGTGCAGCAGACCACCAACAACCTTGAAGATTTCATCCTGCGCTTGGTCCATGATGCCCACGAACTGCAGCGCCTTACACAGACTGCGGAAGTTGTCCGAGTCGTCCATGAACTCGGCCTTCAAGCAACCCGACTGGTTCAAGTACGAGTAGTTCTCTGGCTGCTTGGGCTCCAAGTGCAGTCGGCTCTGCAGGTACTCCGTATCTTCAGCATACAGCAGCTCATAGAAGACGTGGAAGTTACGCTCGCCCTTGGGCTGGCTCACCAGTCGGGACTTCTCGAGCAGGTACGTGTCGATGGACGCGCCCGTGAGTTCGTGGCCCGCGGTGGAGAACTGCAGCCGCATATACTTGCCGAACCGACTCGAGTTGTGGTTGCGGTGGGTCTTGGCGTTACCGAACGACTCGAGGATCGGGATCGTCTCCATCAGCCTCCCTCCGAGCGTTACGGGCGACAGCTTGGTGCTCTGGCCGGACTGTGGGAATGAGATCGCGGCCGTCGTGGAGCCAGGCGGCGCCAGCACCGTGGGCGTGAGCTCCGGCTCCATGTCGTCCTCGGACGCCACCGACGGCGCGCGACTCGTCCGCACGGCTCGCGTCGTGAGGAAGTCCAGGATGATCTTGGAGGTCTCGGTCTTTCCTGAGCCGCTCTCACCGCTGATGATGATCGACTGGTTCTGCATCACGGCGCGCACGGCACAGAGCTGGCGGTAGGCGTTCTCGGCGATGTAGTACGGGTGCGGCGGGCAGCGGTCCAGCGGCTGCGCGATGAACAGGCTCTTGTCGGGCTCCTCCAGGCGCTTGAGCGGGTTGATGGCGATCAGCACGTTGGCCATGAACGTGTACGGCCGCAGGTTCTTGAGCGTCGACCGGTCCTCGAGGTTCTTGGCGAGAGCGGCCTCGTGCAAATGCCGCAGCGACGTCATGTCGGCGGCCGTGTTGAACAGCGGATTGGCGGCGAACAGCGGCGTCTCGCGCAGCTGCAGTGTCTCACTGGCGGCGCCGGCCTTGGCCTCGCCGGTGGCCTCGTCGATGAGCCGGAAGCTCACCTGCTCACTCGCGGCGTCGTGGTGCGTGACCTGGCCCAGCGTCCAGCCAAACGCGCCTTCTTGACGCCAGTACAAGTCGCCGACGCGGATCTTGATGGGCGGCGACGTCTTGGCCGCCGCGGCAGCCGCGTCGTCGGCATGCGGGTCGGCGCCGCCCTGCTGCGGCGGCTTCTCGGCGCGGGACATGCGCCGCGGAGTTGAACATGTCGGCGACGCGACACGCGCGGCGTTCACGCCAACGCCAACGTTTGTCCGAATCGCCAACGATGCCGTCATTTTGTTGGTTCTGTTTGTGTTGTTGGCGTTCTCGCGGGAACAGTTCTGCGCTCGTCGGCGATGGGCCGGCCAGGAGTTTTTGGTTTTGGCGTTGGCGTCCCGAGCAGCTGGGGACTAACCGATGCGACACAGGCGACTCAGAGTCGATCGCAAGTGAATCGAGGCGTCCGCAAGCAACTTCCAAGTTCCAACGCTTGGCTTGCTGTGTGTCTCGCGGCGCGGCGGCTGGTTTGGTTCCGGGCAGGAACACAAAGTTGGTTCCGGCCGCCAGACGCACAGCGGTTGCAGTTTTCGGTCTAAAAATGATGGGAGACCCAAACCGAACGCAAAAACCCAATGGATTGGCTGATACGCGATGTGATTGGCTAAAATACCGCGTATCCACTGACTCTTCCGGCCAGAATCTTGGCTTCCGTACAGTCGCACTTTTGACTTCCACGAAAATGGAGCGACAAGTACGCGGTGCACTGTGTGTGTGTGTGTGTGTGGTGTCAACGGACTGCCGCGGCCCAGCGCCATGCTGAGGCCACTGGCACCGCAAATAGTTTGCGTACGTACAGCAGTCGCTTCAGATATCTCAATGAAAAAACGAGAGCGAAAGATTGGAGAGAAGTGGCCGTTGAGAGCGGCGCTTCACCGTCTTTTGACATGGCGGGATCCCATTTTCGGCGAACTCGCTTCCGGTTCCATCAATGTGGAGCCACAGACGAGCATCCCATACACCTACCTATCCATACTATTCCTCATCCTCCTCGTCGGCCTCGTCCTCTTCGTCATCCTCCCCCCCGCTCAGCTCCTCTACATCGTCATCGTCGGACTCTTCCTCGAGGTTCATGATGCCGAGAAGGATACGGCGACAAACCTGGCGTTCGTGAGCGATTAGCGCCAGAGCCAGTCGCGCCTCTGCACTGCTGTCACTGGTAGTGTGGGAGTCAAGCAGCGCGCTGTAGACCTTGTCCTTGTGCTGCAGAAGCACCGTCAACACGTCGTAGAGCGAGTCCATGGGCAGATTCTCCGCAAACACAAAGCTCATGAGCCCGTCAGCAAGCCCGAACTCCTGAGCTGCATCGCCGTGCAGCGCAAACGAAATGCTGTCCTCGGGTGCGTCAGCTGCAAAGAGTTTACGGCGTTTGACTGCCGGCGCATCCGACTCTTCACCGTTAGTGGGGGTGGCGTCATGGACACGCGAGACGGACGCTGACTCCTTGTCCAGAAGCTCAAGTTGCGCCAGCGCGGCGTCCGCCGAGCCGCCGCCTGTCAACTGCGCGAAGACTGCGCGCACGTGGGTGCTGGAAAGCAAAATGGAGTCCGCGTCCACGGCGGCCGGCAGTGTGAACCCGTAACGACACAGTAACTACAGCAAAACGATCAAATGAGGAACCCGAACGATGATGGCAAGCATGTTGTGCACCTCACCTGAGCGTTAGAGAAGCTGCCGTAGCTGAGTGTGACGGGGTCACCCTCTTGGATGTCACGAATGGCTATAAGCTGTGTCGTACAAATCATGATTAGAGAGACGAAAGCAAGCCTGAGGTAAAGCTGATCGTACCGAGAAGCTGCCATCGTCGTCTTTGCGGATCTCAGCCGCAGGATTGGCGCCGTCGTGGTTCACCATGTCAATCGCTGGTAGCAGCGTCGGCTCACGAGATCCGTCGACAGAGAATGCTCTGAAAAGAGATCGATGGTGAGTTTATTCGTCTCCCTACCCTTACAAAGTCGATTTCATACCTGGAAGATACGATAGCAAACGCCCAACGAAAGTTCTCAAACGTGACACCATCCTTTCCCCACAGACTCGGGAATGCTGCTGCGAGTGGCAGCGCGAAACGCTCGAACAGACTCTTCACCAAGTTGTCGTCCACGATAGGTTCCCTGCACAGTACCATCACACAAGCAGTCAATACGATGGTCATTTGCAAAGGGAAGCAGTCGATCTCCCTCACGCCGCAGTATGCTGGAGCAGCGTTCTGGTGGATGCACTCCACGTGAATGGCAACGGCACTTTCGAGGGAAGTTGGTCAATGTAGCCATGCAGCGCACTGCTGCTGCCTCGTGACTTCTCCGCCAATAGGGCCAGCGAAGTGAGCACAGCACCGCTCGGTTGCAGCTCCGCCAGCTTGTCCTTGAGCTCGGCACCGGCCGCATCCTCCACGCTTTGGATCCACACGTCGCCATTGAGGAAGGCGCGATCTCGCAACTGGATGAGCTCTTCACCCTCAGAGATGGCGCTCAGCGCATAGATTGTACGATCGCCTGCGCCGCACGTCGCACTCGACCGGTCGCTGGTAACATCCACGGAGCTGGACACGCGCACGCGCTCGCTGTTCGCCGCGATCCATTCCTGCAGCGGCGTCATGGGTGATTTGTCAGGTGCCACAACAAGAGCTGGTCGAATTTTGATTGACCTCGTGATAATTCCAATTCACGGTGTACAAAATCTATTTTCACAAAAGCAGGTTAGAAACAGTGTCGCCGAATGTCTCCTGCCAGTTCAGATCATCGCGGTGAATATGTCGGCGCTCACGGGCATCACGCCCGATGGAGTCGAGAGCGAGAACACAGTGGGAGGCGTCAGCGGCACCACGACCAGCAATGACCAGTGGCGCGTGTTCCTGGGCATCGCCATGCTCATCGCGTCCTACGTGTTCCGCGTGGAGGTCGTGCGCTTCACGCTGCGACTGGCCAAACGCGCGGCGCCGGGCATGCTCGTGTGGATCAAGGAGTTCGAGAAGAACCTGCTACTGCCACTGTCGTGGGTCGTATTTGTGCTGCTCGTATGGTTCTCCACGTACGTCATGGATCTGGCGACGCTACTACACATGGAGGCGTCTACCATCGCGTCGCTCATCCGTCTCTTCCTCGGCTTCCCGCTCATCTGGACCGTCATCTGTCTGTGCAACTACGTCACGTGGGGCATAATCCGAGTGAAGGGCTGGAACCGCACAGCTACCAAGGAAGACGACGACTTCAACCGCGTCATGATCATCACTGAGGGCATCGGCGTGATCAAGATCCTGCTGGTCGCGTACGTCGTGTCGTCGTTCATGTTCGACGGCATCGGCAAGATCACCAACTTCGACTCGTCGCAGATCACAACCGTCGCCATCTTGGTCATCGAGTGTGTCGCTGTCTTTGGTTCCCACACTTGGGTGTGTAGATTTGGATGGTTTGTTTGTCTCGCTTTGTGCTTTCTCTTACGTCCGCCTTTGTTTTTTTGGGTATGTAGCTGAAGAATACGATGGGTGGCCTCATTGCCCTCATCGACGAGCAGATCAAGAGCGGATCGCACGTCAATTTTCAAGGCCACGAAGGAACTATCGAGCAGCTCTTTCTCCAGTGTTTCTGCATCCGACGATACGATAAGGGTATGGTGTACATTCCCAATGGGCTGCTGCTGGAACACTCGCTCGGCATCAAAAAAGACGCGGTCGAGCAGCGAGCGACTGTGCGCGTCCACATGAATCATGGCACGAATGCAGGAGCCATGCGGCGGTTCATCCAGGAGCTCGACTCGATCATGGTCTCTTTCTGTGCGGAGAGACAACAATTGCGCAAGGGCACGGTACTCGGGCTCGCCAGGAAGCCGAGGGTCAGTGGGAACTTCTTCTCTGTGTTGGACAAGACCAAAGTCCGCATTAACGACGACGAAGACCACGTCAAAGTGCGCTTCTGGATCAGCATTGTGGCGCCGTATATTGTGGAAGTGGTGTATTACACGCAAGAACAAACAGCCAAGGACATCATGGCGGAGAAAACGGAGGTAAGGGAGGGGGTCTGCTATCGTTGC
The DNA here is from genome assembly GCA_023337495.1 of Pythium diclinum. Lineage (NCBI taxonomy): Eukaryota > Oomycota > Peronosporomycetes > Pythiales > Pythiaceae > Pythium > Pythium diclinum. The sequence goes on along the minus strand of JAADXB010000113.1, from coordinate 6,619 downwards.
TCCCTGATGGCGTCTTTCTCCCAATGCTGACAGTTTGATAATCCGTGATGTCAGTTGGTACTCCAGGTCACAGAGCTGCTCAGCAAGCAGCGCATTCGACTACACGCGGCTGCGCGGCTCATGTCGACACTGGCGGACGACGACGATGATTTTCTTTCAGGCCCACGGTCGCCGCCAATGCGAATGGAGGCTCCAAGAGTGCGAGAGCTTGAGCGTCCGACTGATTTGTTCCAAAAGTACGCAAGCGAAGGCAGCATGCTTCGCCAGAGACGCCTCAACCTGGCTAGCGTCAGCTAGTGTGTTCAGCGAAGCGAGAGAGGCTTAATGCGATGCTGCTCGAAGACTTGGAGCATCATGATGTTAATCTACAGCAAGGAACCAAGCGTTACGACCACGGCAACCGACGACCAGCCAGAGCAAACTCACGGCTCGTACCTCCGTTTTCGCGGCTTCGACGGACGTAAAGAGCGTGCTATCGATGATCATTTTCACCTTGAGGTGGTACATGTCGCTCATCGCGACGTGTAGCGCCTTTTGCAACTGCGACGGCTCACTGATCGCCGAACTTGACTGGCGAAACCCAGTTTCCACAAGACTGGACGACATGAACGAGCTGTGGCCCGAGAATGACTGCGACGAGTGGTCCACGGCTACGCTGCTGAAGTCTCCAAGCGCAAGGAGAAGGTCACCGCGGATCGCCTTAATGTCTTCGATGGAGACTGAAGGATGCAGTTGGATCAATATCTCGTGCTGAAACGCGTCCGCGGTGCTGTTGTTCGTTTGCAGCCAATCTGCAAAGATACCGTTGGGGATGTACACAAGCGCACCGTCCTGTTTGCGGATGATCGTGCGTGCAAGCGACACTCTCTCCACGAATCCTTGAATATCAAGTACGCCGCAGTAGCTTCCCGTTCGAAATGGCTCCGCGAATACCAGGAACATGCCCGTCGCGATGTTTTTGAGCTTACAAGAAAAGTCAGGACGAGTATTGATACGAGTGAGAAGAAGACGCGATCACGTACCACAGTGAAGCCAGACAGGATGAGAATGCCCTCGATCATCACGAACACTTCGACGACGAGAAAGCCGGCGACTTCATTCGAAGGAAAGAAGAAGTAGAAGATCTCGACCATGATCAGAACGAAGCACAAGAACTACAGTAGCGCACACTTCAGTTAAAATCACTGCCTCATCATAGATTCAGTTAGTTTAGAATGGCTTACCTTGATGGTTTCAGTCACCACGAAGATCTTGGCGTCGTATTCGTGAGATGCTCGATCCCACTTGAAGTGCCGCACGGTCATGTTGGTGACCACAATGCGCAGCGCGAATGTCCCCAACACGACCGGGATCGCTGTGACATAGGTGATGATCTGCACGATGTCGTTATCGCTGCTGAGGTCGAGCACGTAGACTGCGATGAGCAGGAAGAGCAGCAGCATGGTCGTCCACGAGATGTACGCGAGCAGGTAGCGGTGGATGTCGCCCACCCAGCGGAAGCGCTTGCCGATGCGGCGCCGCACGGCCATCAGCAGCGCCTCCATCACGGGCCGCGTGGCGAAGTACACCACCACCACGCCCAGCGCCGCGAGTCCGAGCCGCCATGTCGGCACCATCTTCCTTGCTGTGTTCGAGATGCGACGTCAATGCTTTTTGACTGTGCCTGTAGCTGTTCGTATTTCCAGTATTTCATCCAATCACAAATTACCTCATAATTGTCCAATCACATCGCATCTAGGGACTCTCTCGGTGGCGTTTTGTCAAGTGGAGGCGTTTTTATAGGTGGGTTTATAGGTTGCGGCATTTTCCAGGAGCGCCAGAATGGGGATGCGGCGACCAGCTGGGCCAGGCTCTGTCACGCGCTGACCACTTTCCGCAGAACCGCCGCCTGGTACGGTACGGTCCAGCGCATGCGCCTAAGCGAGCTCCAACGCAACGGCAGCTCCGTGGAAGACTCCGCCCTCAGTCCAGCGCTGACGCACTGTATACCCCCGCACGGACTCGCTCGCGTCTTCTCCGTGGCACTCCGGACCTGAGCTGAGCCGCTGCATGCCCTTGGTGGCCGCCGCGACTCGATAGTACACGGCATCCGACCGCCACTACCGCCGCCACCGCCACAGCCAGCGTCGCGCGTTTCGTGCGTGCGCTTGCACGACACCATCTCCGTCGATGGTCGACTTCAGCGACGCGCAGCTCACCACCATCCACCGCGTCATCCTCGCAGCGTCCAGTTTGTCGATTCTCGGATGCCTCTACGTGCTCGTACACCACTTCCGCCTGCGGCGCCGCGCCGCGCCCACCAGCACGCAGACCATGGTCGCGATCCTCTCGCTGCTGGAATTCGCGGTCGCCGTGCCCAAGATGATCGGCATTGCCGGCCCCGACGGCTCCTTCGAGTGCAACATGCAGGGCTTCCTGCTCGGATTCGTCGGTGTCATGTGTACGTTTAGTCCCACTTCTCCCTATTTGTTGGTATTTGTTGGCGTTGGTTGTCGCCAACAAAACTTCATTTGTTGTTTCGTTGGCGGCTTCCCGCCAACACTACTGACTCGATTCGTTGGCGATCCCATACTCACTCACGCCGTCATGCCGATGCAGCCGTGATATGGAACTCGTGCCTGGCGCACAGCATTTACCGCAAGATCGTGTGCCGCGAGAGCGAGGAGAAGCTGCAGCGCCGCCTGCGACTCTACATCCTGGTCACCATCGTGCCGGCGCTGATCGGAAGCTGCCTCCAGTGGGCGCTCGGCCTCATCGGCCACGCCATCTTCTACTGCTGGCTCGAAGACTGGCGGCTCCACATCGCGTGCCTCTACACGTGGGTGCTCGGCTCCATCGTCTACATCACCGTCGTGCTCTTCGTGACGCAGCACCACATCAACAAACGCGCCGAAATGTACGGTGCTATCATGGAAACGGGAAGTGTGAGGTCGACAAGACTGACGTGTGCACTTACGGTGACTATCTAGCCAAGGAAATCTGGAGGCGTTCGAGTCATCCGCGGCCATCGCGCGGCAACTGAGGCTCTACATCATATTCTTCGTCGTCAACTGGATGCCCGCTGTGCTCTTCCGTGGTGCGTTGCGATCGTTTCAAGCTCTCTTTCCGGTCGTGATTTGGTTGCTCATCCGGGTTTTCTGTAGTGTTTGGAAAGCCGCTCGGTCTAGAGACTTTTCCCATGGCCGTCCTGATGCAAGCGACGTTGTGTTCACTCGGTGCGTTCGGGTTGTGGTCCACTAGTGCAAGCCTTTGCTCGGTCTGACGTTTTCCTCTTTTTTTCATTGTGAAGGTTTCTGCACGAGCATCGTCTACGGCGGCCTTCTCTCTAAGCCTATGCGGATATGCAAATCTCACCGGTCGTCTTCTGTCGACTACCACGCGATGTCAGCGCCAGCGCACACGTTCGCACCCGGCGAGTTCGCATCCTTGATGCACGGCGACCGCCTTCCGCTCGACATCTTCGTCACGACCTTCAACATGGGCGAAGGCCACATCTCCAAGAAAGAACTGGAGAAGTGGATCCCTCACGGCCACGACATGTACGTCATCGGTGTGCAGGAATGTCTCCAGCTCAACGAGCTGCGGCAACAGATCCGGAGGCACATCGAAGCCCAGACGAGTCTGCGTGCGAACGGATCACGGACGCGCTTCGTGCGTTACGCGCAGTACTGTCGAGAGATCGGCAGCTCCAACACCTCACTCGGCTACCACGTACGTTTGATGCCGTGGATGTGACTCATGGAGCAGCCTCGTGACTGACGATTGAGGATGTGTATGTACAGGGATACATTGCCATCACGATATTCGTGCGCCAGCGAGACGTGAATTCCGGCGCATTCTATATGGCGCCACGGGCGCAGCAGGCTGTGAACTGCGGCAAATCGCTGCTGTTCGGCCAGCGCGCTTCCAACAAAGGTGCCGTCGGCTTTGGTTTCCGGTATTTCGACACATCGTTTGCGTTCGTGACCTGTCATCTTACATCCGACCTGAAGGTGCGGACTTCTCTTCGATCAGCACCCATGAGGGTACCTGAGACGTGACTCATTTTGTTTCTGTATGTCGAATCAGGGAAAATCGCACGTTGACCGACGCAGTCGAGATGCTGGCGACGTCATCAAATCGCTGAATCTGAACGTGGACGACGTGGGGTTTGAGTTTCCGCTGCTGCACCACCACACATTCGTGCTCGGCGATCTCAACTACCGATTACGGCAGCTCAAGGCGACGCCAAACCAGATCCTAGAGCTCGTATCGAACGCACGGATAACACGCAGCGTCGAGTCGAGCTTAGCGCTCTCATCCAGTATGACGAGCGTGAAGTCTCTACCGGCTCGTAGCAAACTGCTCAGTCGATCGGGATCCTGGCTGCCAACTACGTTCAGTGGACGCGTGTCGGGGAATTCCACTGTGGATCGAAGCTCGATCGACGCTGATACTTGCACCGGCAGCACGAGCGACACCCTCACGATGGACACTCTCAAGTTCGAAGCTGCGGAGACGCCAAAGGCTGAGGATAAGGTCGCCGCGAGGATGGAGGCAGGGCGGTCACAGGAAACGGCATGGGACGACGTGCTCCTGCACGACGAGCTACTCCACATGATGAACGAGTCGCAGGTGAGTCGAGTCGATGTTGCGTCCGTTGCTCTGTGTGAGAGCAAAGGCCTCACTTGTATCGTTTTCTTTACCAGGTATTTTACGGCTTTGAAGAGCCCAAGATCGCTTTCGATCCTACCTTCCGCCGCGTGCGTGAGCGCGGCATTCCGACGCGTGGACGGCAGTTGACCACAGAGGAGCTCTCCATCTACTTCACGACGTCGATTGAAGGCCGTGGAGAGCGCGTGCCGTCGTACACCGACCGCATTCTTCACTTTTCGCAGCCAGACATGCGCATGCGTCTCGAGTGTTCTCGCTACAAGTCGTCCGAGTACGTCACGTGCTCCGACCACAAGCCTGTGTCGGCAGTTTTTCGTACTGCCGTCAACCGCGACTTCCGGCCGCTGGTCTCGAGAGGCGAACTCGAGTCTCGCCCACGACTGCAAGACGTGTCGGGCGTGCTCGAGTGTGCGCTGCGCATCGAATGTTCATCGCTCACGTGGAATCACAACGCTCACCCGATTCTCGACGCCGTCAATCCTCACCGTGAGTGGCTCTCCTTATCCCTCGCTATCCACTTTGCCATTTCGCTAACTGATTGTTGCCTTTCTCAGACATGCGCGTGACCGTCATGTTCCCGCTTCCGTCTGAAGACGCCTTTTCTGAGCAGCGCACGCTCCACGAGTTCGCAGCCCATCTGCGCGGCGGCGTGTTCGCGTCCGAGAGCGTGAGCGACGCCGAGCCCATGGCCAATATGGCGTCCGTTTCCTACCAGGAGTTCCGCCAGCAGGGCGTGCGCCACATGACGCTGGTTCGGCTCGTGGGGGCCATGCACGTGGCGCTCAAGATCCACACGGACGCGGCGGCGCCCAACTCGCACTGCGTCGGCCAGGGCGTGATCGGCCTGCCCAAGAGCGTGCTGGACGGCACGGGCGACCGCATGCCGTTCCTCATGTCGCTTTCGCGCGGCGGCCAGTTGCGGGGCACGCTGGAAGGCTACGTGTCGCTCATCACAACGCAGGCCACGTAGTTCTGTAGACGCGTAGTCTCAATCTAGTATGTCTCTATTTAATGTCACACACGACGGGTTCTCATTTGATCGGATCCATGCACTGCGTGCTAACTGGTGCTTGTGTTTGATGTAGATGTTGTGGGGTCCAGCGGCGTGCTTAAATGAACTTCTTCCACGGCTGGAACACGGCCAGCAGCGCAAACGCCACGAGCAGCGCGAACGACAGGCTACATCAATCGATCGATCATCACACGAGTCAGAACATCAGCCGTCGACCATCAAATGCAAGCTGTGCGTACACGGCCTTGGTCTTGTTGTAGCCGGCCACGGAGTGGTGGAACTTGTCCAGCGCGACCTCAATGTCCGCGATCTTCTTCTCGTACGCCTGGCGCTGCTCGGCGCTCAGGCGGCCCTGCTTGACCTTGGCCTCCTCCAGCTTCTTGTCCTGCCACACGAGCGCACGGTACTTGGCCAGCTCCGCGCGAGCCATGGCGATGGCCTGCGCGCCCTTGGGTCCCTGTGCCACAACAGCCCCACAACGACCACATCGTCAGCATTCCGTTGCATTCGTCGTAGCTCCTCGTCCTCGAGTTCGAGCTCGTGGACAACGTACATGCTTGGTCACGTAGCGCTGGAACTCGCGGTCGAACTGGTCGACGGTACGCGCGCCCGCCGCGTCCATGGTCTGCACTGGCATCGCCGCCGTCTTCATCTTCGTGGCTGTTGCCGCTGCGTCCGCCATTGTCGTCTCGTCACGCGTGGTAACTTGGGGTCTGGTGATCCAGGAGCTCTCTCTCTCTGACTCCCAAGCAGCATGTCGATGTGGAACCATAACAGTTATGCGACAGGATACCTCTGCGTTCTTATCAATACATTGCTTGCCCACCTCATGGTGGGGGAGGCGTTTTTCTTTGTACTGGATTAGCGAGTTTAGTCAGAGGAGTCAGTGGCGCGGCGATGGCGGGACGCCTTCGGCGTCCTCGCCGCCGCGGAAACGGAGAGTAAGCAAGTTGC
>JAADXB010000112.1:0-24757 GCA_023337495.1 Pythium diclinum | reverse complement strand
TGCGTGGCCGCGATGCTCACGTACTCGAAAAAGCACGGCGACTCGATGAAGTACTGCAGCACGAGGTGCTTGGTCTGCGGCAGAAACGCCAGCAGCGTCACAAGCGCGCCGGCGATGCGCTCGCGGCGCTTGAGGTTGTCGCTGCAGATCGCGAAGCTCTCGTCTTTCTCGTCCTCGTACAGTGTGAGCGTCGTGCCGTCCATGAGTCGCGCCATCAAGTCGAGGCAGAACGCACGCAGGTGTTTGAGAATCACCCACAGGAACTCCTCGTGCACGAGACACGACGCCATAGCGTTCAGGTACGCGCGCGCGACGTCATTGGCGTCGGTCTTGGTCTTGGTCTTGGTCTTCTTGGCCTGAGTCTTGGACAGTGGCTCCACCGCCCAGTCCTGGAGCTGCTGGGCTTGCTGCACGGCCGGGTGGCGCTGGAGCTTGGGCTCTTCGCGGAGCAGCGCACCGACCGCCTCGTGGAAGCGCTGCTGGCTGATCATCGCGACGCTCTGTCCATCAAACGCCGTGGCAGTGGCTGTAGTAGCCGCAGTCGCCATACTCGCCATGGTCGCTTCGAGTTGCTTGCCGTTGTTGCCTTTGGAGCCCATGATCATTGGCACCTGTGAAACGGTGTGTCGGTTTGAATCGCATCGCTTTAGGCTTGGTCCACTTCAAATGAATTGGATAGCGATTCAATGAATTGGTTGTCGATGAGAGCCGCCTCCAGTCAAATTGATGGCCCCTGCAATGGATACATACCCTTTGTAAAGTGATATCAGTGAATGACACGCATGGCTTCACAGTGGACTCAGGCGCGAAGTAGAATATTGATTTGTCCGATACAGTACAATATGATAGCTAGCCCAAGAGGTCGTGGAGCAACTTGGCTGGTTGGCAATAGCAGCAACGCATACTGGATTGGGCGAAAGGCGGCACTAGAAAGACGACGCTAGAGAACCATGATCTCCGCGCTTGCATGGGTGCCTAAGGGCGCGTCGAAGCGCCTTCCGCAGAAGCTCGTGCTGACCGATGCCGAGATGCAGATGATGGAGCAGCTCGCCAAGCAGGAAGAGGAGGACGAGCAGGAGGCCATGGAGGCCGGTATGGACTCGGACGACAGCGACGACGACTCGGACGACGACGCGACGCCAGCGGCCGCGTCGACTGGCGACAACAGCGCCGTGGATGGCCTGCCAGCGTCGTTCCGTATGGACGAGTACGACGACGAGGACAATGACGTCGCGATCAAGAACTTCCTCGAGGGTGGCACCGACTTGGCGGAGCTTGCAGGCTCTGACGAGGAGGAGGAGGAAGAGGAAGAGGAGGATGAGGATGAAGGCGAGACCGCTGAGGATCTGGACATCAACATGGACGCGAATGCCGTGCTGGACGACGACGAGGACGACGACGAGCAGTACGACCAGGAGGACGAAGAGATCCGCCCGACCGACTCGGTGATCCTCGTCGCCAACACGGAGGACGACTTCAGCAACCTGGAGGTGCAGGTGTACGATGAGAACACCGGTTCACTGTACGTCCACCACGAGATCAACCTGCCTGCGTTCCCATTGTGTATGGCGTGGATGGACTGCGCGCCAATGCCGCTGGATCCTGCGACTGGCCCAGTGGACGGCAGCTTCGTGGCGGTTGGCACGTTCAAGCCAGGAATTGAGATCTGGAACCTGGATGTGCTGGACGTGCTCGAGCCAACGGCGACGCTCGGCGGTGAGCAGCACGAGGAGCTGCGCAACGTCGCGGTGCCAAAGGCGATGCGCAAGCGCAAGGACAAGAAGGCCGCGCTCAAGAACGGCAGCCACACGGACGCCGTGCTCGGTCTTGACTGGAACAGCAGCCACAGAAATATGCTGGCGAGTGGCTCGGCCGATATGACGGTCAAGGTCTGGGATATCACAACGCAGACGTGTCTGTACACGATGAGCCACCACACGGGCAAGGTCCAGAGCGTGCGATGGAACCCAGTGGAGACCACGGTGCTGGCCTCGGCTGGCTTCGACCGCAACATCGTCGTGCTCGATGGCCGTCAGCCAGACGCGTGCTCCAAGTTCACGCTCAGCGGTGAGGTGGAGAGCCTCACGTGGGCGCCTCACGACCCAACGACCATCGTGGCCTCGTCCGAAGACGGTGTCGTCGTGGGTTTCGATGTGCGTAAGAACGGCTCGGCGCCGCTGTTCCGCTTCAACGCGCACTCGGGCGCCGTGTCGGCGATCTCGTTCTCGCAGAAGATCCCGGGCATGTTCGCGACTGCCGGTGTCGACAAGACCGTCAAGATCTGGGACCTGAAGGACAACTCGCCGGTGTGCATCACCTCCAAGGAGATGAACGTGGTACGTTACAGCTCGTCTTCTACTGTCTCTTGCAGTGGGCTTGTGATCGGTTTGCTAATTCGTTCTTATGTTTGGTTTATAGGGTGAGCTTTTCTCCATGTCCTTCTACCAGGACTCGCCGTTCATGCTCGGCGTGGGCGGCTCCAAGGGCGTGCTGGCTCTGTGGGATACGGCCGAGAACCAGGGCGTCGAGCGCCGCTTCAGCTCTCGTCTCGAGAGCGCGCCAGTGGCCGGCAACTTCAACCTCGCGTCCACGTTCCGATCGCCACAGCAGCTCGCCGACGATCTCATCCGAGAAGAGGAAGAGGCCGCGCGACTGAAGGCTGAAAGCGGCGCCGGTGGCAAGAAGAGCAAGAGCAAGGGCAAGAAGAAATAGATATGTTGTCACGAAATCAATCAATATATATGTAGATGCCCGGCCCCTCCATCCGCATTCCGTGTCCCCATGAACGCACTCCATCATGAAGAGCTAATTACTGCCGCCTTTCTCAATGAAGAGCTATTGTTCTCAAAACAAGGTGGATCCGCTGGGTCTCAAATCAATGGGTTCAGGCGTGCAACTCACACCCATCGACGGTCTCAGGTAAACAAAACTTCGTGCACCACATCCGTAAAAATACCTCTTGCCTGGAAAACGCCGGAGCTCGACCTGCGCCGCTACTCGGACAACCAGACTCCTGTGGAAGCCGCCATGTCGTTCAAGCCGCAGCTCTTCTCGGACGAAGGCAAGCTGCTGCCGCTCGCGAATGACGACGAGCTGTTCATCCTCGAGCGCGCCAAGATCTCGTTCCAGGTCAAGACGCTCGAGTGAGTCAGTCCTTCGTTGCTGCTGTTCAGTGAGACCCTGGCATTGATGTCTGCCTGCCTGTATTCTCTGATAGAAACACGTTCAAGGGCAAGGGCCGCGTGTACTGCACGACCGAGCGGCTGATCTTCGTGGCGGAGAAGGGCACCATGCAGCACGGCGTGTTCTTCGAGGCCTTTGAAGTGCCGCTCGTGAACATGATGGACGAGAAGTTCAACCAGCCCATCTTCGGTGCCTGCAGCATCTCCGGTATCGTGATCCCGAGCGACGGAGAGACGTCGGACGGCGCCAAGTTCACGTGGAAGATCATCTTCGACAACGGTGGCACGGGCACAGTGCTACCCGTGTTCCTGCGGCTGCTGGAGAAGCGCAAGCGCAAGGAAGTGATCGACATGACCTTTGTCCAGAGCCAGAACAAGGCCTTCGTGGACCCGAACGACCCGACCGTGATCTACATCGCACAGCCTGTCAAGCCTCGCGGTTCCACCAAGGCGACGTGCTAATCAAAGGAACATGCAGAGAGGAGAACGACGTTATATAATAATCATACCCGAATTATATCTTGCTGTGTTTTGCTGTGTTTCTGGATGGCTCGTCGACGTGGACTGGGCTCGCGTTGACGTTCATATATTGCGGCGGATACACTGGCCGTAGCTACGAGTACTAGTAGCTAGTGCTTGGTGCGACGCCTCGACTCGACTGGTGTGTTTGTTTTCCTTTAAAATGCCATGTTGAAGCTGGCCGGCGGCAGGATGCTCGAGACTTGGCATCGCTCGGCCTTGGAATAACGCTTCTTGATCACCGCGAGGTTGTTGGACGGCGAGTTGGCGTACAGCGTCTTGAGCTCATTCATACACTCCTTCAGATCCGCCCATCGGTACTGGCACGCGTCTGCTAGTTCTTCGGTCTGAAAGACACACATGCGTCAGCTCATGCATTCAAGAACATCAATCACCCAGGAGGAACGCACCATTGGGAAGCCGTCCACCGTGTACATGGCCATCGACAGACAGCAGGTCGCCACGACGGAGGGCAGGAACTTCAGGAACTGGTACTCCTGCAGCGCTAACTCGAGCAGATAGTGCGCGAGCATCGAGGTCTTCTTCTGGATCGGAGGGATCATTCGCTCGTAGATGTTGATGAAGTCCAGCGCTACAGACAAAGAACATCACAACAGTTAGTATAGGTTGTAAGCAGCTCAGGAAACAGAGACTTTTCTCACCGGTCGGGACGGACAGCGTGAAGTTGAGCGTGTTCAGCAGCTTCTCCTCCATCTTCAGCACCTCCGCAGACGTGTAGACGTTGTCGGCACACATCGCGAGATCCTCGACACCGATGTACGACACGTCTTCACACTTGGAGGCGACGTGTAGACAGGTCGCGCCTAGCAGTTGAAACCGCGTCTTCTTCACCATGACGATGTCCAGGAAGCGGTCGGTGTAGTTGACTGCCAGGAAGGCCGTGCGCAGGCACATCTCGAACACGTCTACCACCTCGATGAGCCAGTCCACGAGCATGGACCGGTGCGCTGGTCGGAGCGTCTTCTGGCGGCTAGTCAAGAACAAAAGATCATGCACCAGTCAGCCACACTGCTGCTACTCAACTTCATACCTATACGTCCTGGAACATACCTCAGATACTTGATCTCCTTCCACGAGTCGCGCTCTGTCTGGCGGAGGTACGCGTGGAACAGCTCCACGTGCTCTGGGATCGCACTTGCTCGCAGGCCCTTCATCGCGTACTCCATGTGCGTCATCGGGATCGTCGGCGTCAGCGCGCTGAACTTGACCACGTCTTCCGAGAAGTACGGGTGTCTTAACGCGTCCTCGGCTGTGATACGCTGCTCGGGGTTGTACGTCAGCAGCTTGGTCAGCAAGTCGATGCCGAGATCTGAAATGTTCGGGAATAGGCGATCCAGCGGACGCTTCCTCCAGTTCGGGAACTCGAAGTGGTAGTTCGGCAGCGACGTGAAGCCTGGCCACGACTCGGACGACGGCGTCGAAAGCTTGCTAAAGATCTGGAAGAGCTGGTCGATCTCCGAGATACCGGTGAAGAGCGGCTTGCCCTGCGCCATCTCAGCGAATATGCAGCCAACGGACCAAATATCCACTGCCGACGAGTAGCCACGCACGCCCATCAGGATCTCCGGCGGTCGGTACCACAGCGTCACGACCTCCATGGTGTATGTTCGGCGAGGGATGCCCGTCGCCCGAACCAAGGCAAAGTCGGAAATCTGGAGAGTTGCATCCTCTGTTGAAACCAAACATCAAGAAGCGTGAGTATCTCCAGTAAGCCAAACATGGCAGCCACATAGCAGACGTACCGAGCGAGTCCATGTCGTTTGTCTTGATCAGCAGGTGCTTCGGCTTGAGGTTGCGGTGGAGAACGCCTCGTCGATGGCAGTACGCGATGGCATCCAGTAGCTGATGCAGCAATCGTCGAATCTGGCAAACACAATAGATCGTAAGAACCACACAACCACCATAAGCAGGTTATATAATGCCAGGAACTCACCACACGCTCGGGCAGGACGCGTCCGCCGCTGGGGTCTCCAGTCGGGTTGATAATTTCATGCAGGGTCTTGTCCACGTACGGGAAGAACACGTGCAGCTCGTCCTTCGCGAGGCTGATCATCTCGAGCGACGCGATGTGGTCGTGCTTGATACCCTTGAGCACAGCGAGTTCACGCAGCATGTAGTACGGCACGCCTTCGCCCTTGGGGAACACGCGCGCCTTCTTCATGGCCAGGATCTTGCCCGTCGAACGCTGGTGGCACTTGAAACACGTACCCTCCGTGCCCTTGTTCTTGATGCCGAGGTTCTGGAAGTTGAGCCAGTTGACAGCACCATCGGGGAGGATGCTGGGCAGCGCCTGGCACAGAGATCGTCGACTCGTGAGCTCTCGCCATCTTCGTGAGACTTGGCCCATGTGCGGGAAGTCCTCTGCCGTCACGAGGAACGAAAAGATGTGGAGGATCATATCCACGGGCTGCAGATCAATGTGTTCGTTGGGCTGGTACACGCCCGTCTTGTCGTCCTCCATGTTGGCGTCGTTCGTGCCGTTTTCCCACTCGTCGTCTTCATTGGGCGCCGGCGATGCGATCAAGATCTCACGCCGCACGAGTTTGTTCGCGCGGTGCTCGACGGCGCGGTCCGACGGATCGATGGAGAACCCTTCTTCGCCGGCCTCTTGGTTGTGGACGTGCTCGCGAGCGTAGGCCACAAACTCGGCCTTCATTGGCTCCACCTTCATGGGCTCCACCTTCATAGCTGGCTCGGCTGCGACTACGGCAACCGCGCCAGTGGATTCTTCGCGTTTCCGCTTCATAGGCACGGCCATCGGCGGTACGGACACCATCGCAGTGTCCTCGGTCTTCACGACTTCCGTCTTCACAACCACCGCCATTGCGCTGGCTGCACTGGGCATTGCTGATGCGACAGCGGACGATGGCATGGCACTGGGCATCCGACGGGACATGAGTTCAAACGGCTCAGGAGCCGGAAAGGCCGAGCCGTCAGTCGAATGCGGTGCGCTGGTGCCACGGGGCGTCCCTCCGAGAGCCACGAGTATCGGGTTCTCGCCACTCGGCGCTGTGCCACACACGAGTCCAGGCGCCTTGCGTTCTCTCAGTCCGGCGGGCGGCTTGCCACTGGACGACGTGGTCGCGATGTTGGACGGCAACGACGGCGAGCTCACGGCGTAGCTGCCGCTGGCGCTGCCGACTGCCGACGGATCCGACGACGACGACGCGCTGTACTTGCGCTTCTTGGACGGCGTCGAGTCGGCGCCTGTCGAGGTCGTATTCGCGTCGTGGAGATGGGCGTACGCGTGGGCGGGCGCTGCGATCCGCGTGAGGTGCTCGCGCTCGACGGACGGATGGCTCTGCTGCTCGTGGTCTTCGCTGCTGCTGCGCGTGTCGCTCATGTAGACTAGTGACGGGCGCGGTGGTAATGAAGAGGAGTCTTCTTCTCTGGCTCGGACTTCTTCGTCCACTCGCCGCCACCAAAAATACTACACTGGCTTTGGCAATGTAGCTGTTCGTTGGTGGGGGTACGCGTCCACTCACTCGTCCGCTCTTCGGTCGGAACACTTAATTGTGTGTGACGAGCGGAGAACAATCTCTCGGCGAGAGGGGGAACGCAAAATGCTGGAACAGATTGTGGTTAACACGCTCAGGTGCAGGATCGCCAACACGGGGGAAGGCAATCGCGAGGTTGTGATGGATTTGCGGTCGACGGACGATAGGTCGATCGGCGAAGAACCCGGCCGCAGTCAATAGATCGCTTTGGATTCTCGCTGGTTCGGTTGCTTCGCGCTACGCTTGAGCCTCCCAACACAACTCCAGACCGGGCGAGGAAGACGAAGACGCCGCCGCCCACAGTGCCGCTTGTTTCTTACCAAGCGAAGGCGCAAAAGAACGCACCACCCAGCACACAAAAGTAAACACCACTTTAGTGCCCACCCACCCGCGGTCTAATTGGTGGCACAGCGGCACACAAAACACACAAAAATCCAGAATGAATGAAGAACACTCCAGCAGTTTCGTTTCCTGAAACTGAAATCGCGAGCTGGAGTTTTCAACCAATCACGAGCGTTGTAGCATAAAGTATTTGTTCCATCACCGCTCCCAGGTCGCAGCCCAGAAACTGTGTTCTTCGCGGAGCATTTCACGGCGTGACTCCATTCGATGAAGAGCCGGTGAGTTGGTCTCACTCTGGTAGAGAGTGCGTTAGGAATCCGTGTTCTTGTCCAGCCTGACGACATCGCGTAACGTTCTCTAGGTTTTGGAACTTCACACGGGCAACCAAACACCAGCTGGTGGATTTTCTGGGCTCGCCGAGGACGAGTTGAACGATCCAGTTTGGGGCTAAAACTCTCGCGTGGCCCACACCGAATTATACGTTCATACTAAGTACGAATCAGTTTATATACGTACCTCTTCCGAAACTTGATGAGCTTCCGGAACACGAGGCGACAAACTAAACTGATACGGAAAAACCAGGACGAACATGGCGACACCATCGAGCAGCCCACGCAACAGCGACGCAGGCGAGAGCCACGAGGAGCAGGAGGAGCAGACGAAGATCCGCACGGCTGACGACTTCCCGCGCTGCGTTGAGTGCGGCGGCCGCGGTCTCGGGCTTGTGACGAACCCGCAGCGCCTCTGCGCGCATTGCGCTCGGTACGTGTTGCACATCAATCAAACGACTGATGTTGGATGCTGATGAGTGATTGATGTTTTGATTATGATATGTAGCCTTACCAAGGCATTCTTTGATCCGGACCAGTGCAAGTACTGCCGCGACGAAGGCTTCGTGGACATCACACCACACGCCGACGGCGGCGTGCTGAAGAAAGTGATCAAAGAAGGCCCGCCGTCCACCAAGGCCATCGAAGAGGGATGCCCAACCTTCGGTACGTGGGAAAAACATCAGCGAGTGATTGATAGAGTTTGTGATTAATGTTGCTGATTGATTGATTCACCGTGCAGTCCAGTACATTGGCCGTTTAGAGGACGGCTCCATCTTCGACACGAGGCAAGTCCACAGCTCTAGATCTTGGTACCCATACTGATTGATTTACCTTGCTGACCATCGCGTGATGTATTTTACAGCCGAGACATTGTGGATGGCAAGCACGTAGGCGGCACAGATGACCCATTCGAGTTCATGCTCGGACGAGGTACGCCTTCTAGACTCTGGATCCGCCCAATGGAGCACGAATACTGATATATAAGATGGTGACGACTACAGAGAAGGTGATTAAGGGCTGGGATATTGGCGTCGCGACCATGAACATCGGCGAGGTCGCGCGCTTCATCATCAAGCCAGAGTACGCGTACGGCTCCAAGGGCTTCGCGCCCAAGGTCGAGCCTGATGAGACGCTGGACTTCGAGATTGAGCTGCTGCGCTTCAAGGTACGCGCGAGTGAGCTGTCGATGACTGGTGGTAGGGTTCTTTATACTCGTGCTGTGTAGGAACCGCTTCCACGCTTCCCATCGCAAGCCGAGCTGGCCGAGACTCGTCGCAAGCAGGCCGAGGAAGACCGCAAGATGATGGAGGAGAACCCGCCGCCGACGAACGGTGAGTCTTATCTACAACAGGAGCTGACCTACTGGAGTTGTGGAAGGGGGTGGCTGATTGATTGGTGTTGGTGGTGTAGATGAACGCATTGCGGAGGCGTTGAAGGAAAAGGAGAAGGGCAACGAGTGCGTCGCCAAGCAGGAGTTTGACAAGGCGCAGAAGCACTACGACGCGGGTTTCGTGAACATCTTCTTCGGCAAGGACGAGTGGGAACACTTGGTCCCTCAGGAAGACAAGGACAAGATCAATGCTGTCAAGGTACGCTCCGGAGCTCTCACTGTGAGGCTCCAGGATCTCACAGTGGTTGTCCTGACGTGATCGCAGCTCGTGCTCTACCTCAACCGCGCGCTGTGCAAGATCAAGCTCAACAAGATCGACGACGCCGAGTGGGATTGCGACCAGGTACAGTGACCTAGTCATTCGTAAAGGTCTCACCAATGGTGCTCACGGTCTCTTCTGATCTCTCAGGCTATTCTACTGGACGCCAAGAGCAGCAAGGGCCACTTCCGTCGCGGTCTCGTGTTCATCGAGAAGCTCAAGAAAGAGCTCGAGAAGGAACAGAAGGGCGAGTTCTGGATCCTGGACAAGGGCTTTGAGTACTCGAAGGAAGCCGAGAAGAGTCTGGACAAGGCATCCGAGCTGATTGGATCCAAGGACGGTAAGATGCTCTTGGCGTACAAGGATCTGCGACGAAACCACGAGATCCTGGCCAAGTATGCGGCCAAGTACAAGGAGGACGAGAAGAAGCTGTACAAGGAGAAGATCTTCGACCGTCTCGAGGCCAAGAACAAGATCTTGCAGGCCAAGGAGCAGAAGAAGCAGCAGGAAGAGGAGTTTGATGACATGCCTGCGCTCGAGTAATTTAAGCTGCAGGCAAAGGCAGCCACGCACAAACGTGCTGCATTGCAATCGTCAATACAAACAGAGGAATTAATGGTACGGTACTGCGTCGCTAGATTTTTTAACTATTCATCCCAAGACGGGAGGTTTACGATCGTTTGCGTATAGACGGATTTACTGCACGATCACGAGAGAGACTGTTGGCTGGCTACGTTGCCTAGTCCTCGTCCGACTCGACGTCGCCGTAACGCCACAGAGCGACACGCTTCTTCTTCGCGACCGTCTGGGCAGCGAGGAGACTGTCGACCACCGACTTTTGATGGGCGGCCGCCTTCACGAGCGACTTGCGGTCCGTTCGCAGGAGACCGGCTTCCAGCAAAACCTCGGCGACACTCTTGTTGTTCTTGTAGAGCGAGACCTTCGGGCGGTTCTGCTCGTCGTAGCCGTGGATGCGGGCACTCAGCGTGTGGCCCCAAGCAGTCTCACCGAGAAGCTGGGCGGCTTCGTGGCCGAACTCGTCCGTCGCTGGCTGGTGCTTGATGAAGCCAAACACGACTTCCTTGGCCTGTGGAGGGAACTGGATCAGCGTCGCGTCAAGAGGACGCAGGCGGCTCGCTGGCAGCGTCGCGACGTTGCCGTAGTCGAAGAAGCGAGCGCGGACCGAGCCGTCGGAGTTCACGTACTCAATGCGAGCACGGTTCCAGACTGGGCCGTTGCCGTCGTCGAACAGACCGGCACACACACCGTTGCGACGGACCTCGAAGGCCTTGCCCTGGGTACCGTGCGTGCGCGTGAACTCCTTCATCTTCTCCTCGACAGTCGCGCACGTGCGGTCGGCGACGTTCTGGATGAACAGCGTCGTGGCGTCCACGATCTCCGACAGCTTGACCATTGGCATAACTTCGTCCGAGGTCGAGTTCTGCGTGGCCTGCTTGGCCTTGGCAGCGACGGCCTGGGCATCGTAGGTCTTCCAGTAGTTCTTCTTGGCCTCCTTGGCGGCTTCCTCGGCACGCTGGAGCTGGGTAGCCGTGCTGGTGCGCTCCACCGAGAACGCATCGACCCAGGCGAGGCCCTCGCCAAGCAAGTGGCAACCAAAGTTGCTCTTTTCGTCCTTGGCACCGCCGATGTACAGAGGGCCGAAGGCGTTGCCACCACGGTCCATGTCTTCGATCTCGATGGTCACGTTACGCTGCATGATGCTACGCTTCGTGTAGAGCTTCGACTCCTCACCGAACGGCTCTGCTGGGTTCGCAACGACACCGGCACCGCCGTAACGGTTTGGCTGTGGGCACTTGATGCCAGCCACGACGAAGTTGACCATGCAGTTCTCCTTCGGGATGAACAGCTTCACACGGGTGCCCGAGTAGACGTATTCGACAACGGCGCGGATGGTCTTCTCACGCGTCAAGAACGGCAAGTACTGCTTGGCCTTGGTCGAGTCGAAGCACAGGTCCGTGAAGCGCTGCTCCTGTGGTGGCTCCTTGCCCGAGTGGAGTCCCTTCTTCTGCGACTGGGCCTTGGTCTCGGCACTGAGCAGGTCATCGTAGTATTCGGACTTGGCCTCATCAGGACGGTGGCGCACGACCTCAGCGAGGCCAGCGGCGACGAGCTCAGCAGCGAGGTTGACGCCCTTGGCAGCCGCGAGGGCAGCCTCACCACCCTCAGCGACCTTCTTCTTCGTGTTGTTCGACTCGTAGAACAGACTGGCAAACGTCATGAGACCCGCGGCCTCACCGAGCGTTGGGTTGGCCTTCTCGTACTCGACCTCGACACGCACGCTCTTGCCAATCGACTTCTGGCGCAAGAACTCCTTGGACTCGACCGACGACGGCGCGTTTGGCTCGTTGCGACGCGCGTTGCCTAGACGAGGAGCGCGCAGCGACGACAGGTAGATGCGCTTCTCTTCGTTCTTCTCTGGCACGTACACGACGACGCAATCGCCGCTGATGACTTCGATCACCGTGCCGCGCAGGTGCTTGGCGCTGGTGAGCACTGGCGCCTGGTAGTCCTTCCAGACGCGCAGGTTCGCGGTCTTGGCCTCCTTCTCGGCCGCACGCATCAGCGTACGCGACTTGTCGCTCACGAACACGGCGCTCCAGTCGGCCATCTTGGCGAGGCCGCTCTTCAGCAGCTCGGCGCTGATGTTCTTGCCCGAGCTGTGGATCACGCTGCCGTACAGGTTGCCGTACTTGTCCACGCCCTCGAGCTTGAGCTCCACGTCACGGTGCAGCAGACGCGTCTCTGTGAAAAACTTGGCCTCGCGCGCGTGTGGCTGAGGACCATCGGCTCCGTCCGGGCCGGCGCCAGGCGCATTCGTGCGCGGCGCCTGGACACCCGCCAGGCCAAAGTTGATGATCTGCATGGACGGCAGCAGCACCGCGCGCATAGAGGATCCGTTCTGCACGGACTCGATGACCGCCGACACGAGCTTGCCCTTGTGCTCGGCGAGCAGCTCGTTGCCATCGGCCTGGCCCCACTTGATCGTGGCGTGGGCGAGCTCCTCCGTGTCCTTGTACATGCCCTTCTTCTCGTTGATCGCGACCTGCTCGACAGCGATCATCTTCTCGAGGTCTGGCGACGCACCGTCACGCGACTGGTCCAGGCCCTTGACCTTGGCCCAACCTTCACGCGCCACGACGACGCAGGCGTTCTCCTCGACGCCACGGGCATTCGCAGGCAGCCAGACCGAGCCGAAGTCGCGGTTGATCGCGCCGACGCGGTACTCGACCTTGAAGCGCACCTGCTTGCCGATCGTGAGCTTGCGCAGGAACTCACGCGAGGCCCAGGCAAACGGCTCGTTGGCTCCGTCCGGACCACGCGAAATGCGCGGCGCCTGCAGCGACGCCAGCGTGAGCATGAGCTCTGGCGGCGGGCCGTTGGTGGCGGCGCCCACGAGCACGAGCGTGTCGCCCGAGAGCACGGCCTTGACAGTCGCACGTCCAGACGCCATGGCAATGGAGTTGGATAAAAAGGAAGAGGAGGGAGGAAGAGAGGGGGGATGCCGCACGCGCGTGGGGACTTGGGATGTGAATGCCTGCTTGAGGAATGTGTGACACGAGGACAACGCGATCTTCATGCGCGTAACTCAAGGAGGAGGGACACGTGACAATTCAAAAACGAAGCTCTCCAAAATGAATTGCACCCTTCAAAGTGAAGAGCTACGTTGAATTGGAAGGCGGAATGAATTGCAGACAGATGTTGAAGCAGATTGTCGTAAACGATTGGTGGATAATTAAATCTGATGATTTTGATTGGTAGATATTTTATATGTTGCGTTACAGTTGCTGGAATGTTGTACTTCAGTTGTGCGGGAGAAAAGATATGAGAGCACTGAACTGATGCAACGTTGACCATCGGATCCCTGGAATCGGACAGGACAACAACACGAACGCGCGCGAGATCCTGAGGCAGAGAGACAGAGAGAGTCACTCCGTCACCATGGCGATGCGCGCAGTGAACGCCAACAACATGGAGAGCACGCCCATGCAGGGCGACAGCAAGGCGTCCTACGGCAGCATCTCGCTGGTCAAGCGCATGCAGCAGCAGCTGCACTCGCCCAAGGGCAGCCAGCGCGTCCCACAGGCCGGCAACCTTTTCGGTGCGTGCGTGCATTCGTTAATTGGGGTTTACGAAGCTGCTAGGACTGAGAGAGTGAAATTGATGCGGTACAGAGCCTGAGAGCGCGTCGCTGAGCACGGACCTGTCGTTTCTGCGCGGCGGCAAACAGTTCCGCAGTCGCGACCGCATCAGTCGGTGAGGATCTCTTACAATTCCGACGGGCCTAAACACAGGGTCTGACGGCGTTGCACGTGATATGTAGCTTCCTGGACCATAGCTCGTTCGGCATCGTGCTGGACGTGGTGCTTGCGTCCCAATCGGTTCTCTTCGTGGCGTCCTACATCCTCGTGACCTACACACCCGCCACCATTGTACGTCCCCTCCTGCCCGCCTTTCTATCTGAGACAGGCAACGGTAGTACTCACGCTTCACACTGTGAATTTTGCCTTTATAACCAGCTTCCCGGATGGCTCTGGGGCGTGGAGCTGCTCTGCGCGTCGTTCTTCGGCATCGATTTCCTATTCCGAGGCATCTACCTGTCGAACCACCGCTTGGACTACGTGCTGTCGCTGGCCGGACTCATCAACCTCATCGTCGTGCTGCCCGTGCTACCGACATCATTCTTCCATCCTGACCGGTGAGTCCTTTCACTCCTTAATCAGCCTTTGCTCTTCCGTCACCCACACCTTGTGGATGGCTCAGGACGTTCTGGTACGATGCCAACTACTGGCGCTTCGTGTACCCGTTCCGCTTCGTCAAGTGCTACCTCGAATGCAAGGCCGTGCTCAGCCGCTGCCACGCATACATGACGCCTGTGCGGCAGTTCGCGATCCTGTGCTACATCCAGATCGTGCTGATCATCGCCGGAGCTGCCGGGATCATCCAGATCGCTGAGACTTCGGATGGAGAAGCCGGTTCCGCCCAGAGCGACACGAGCATCGGCGACTGGACGTTTTTCAACTCGTTCTTCAACTCGGTGCTCGTGTTCGTGACCATCCAGACACCACCAGCGGACAACGTGCTCGCCAAGATCTTTGTCGGTGTGCTGGTGATCGTGCTGATCCTCATCGTTCCGTACCAGATCTCCAAGGTCTTGGATCTGTCCAAGTCGTTCACCGAGTACGAGCTCTCGAGCTTCAAGCCATCGCGAAGTGCCAAGCACATCGTGCTCTGTGGCGACCTCACGCCGTCCCGTATCGACCACTTTTTCCACGAAGTGTTCCACGACGACCACGACGTTGTGGATATCAACGTCGTCGTGCTCAGTGACGAAGAGCCATCGACAGCGATGATCTCGTTGCTCATGGATCCGTTCTTTGAAAAGCGCACGAGCTTCATCCAGGGCTCGATCCTTGACGTTGAAGACGCTGAGCGAGCTGCTGTGGGAGGAGCTGACGCCATTTTCATTCTGTCGCGGCGCTACGACCAGGAAGAGCTCATGGCCAGCGACCACCGCACGCTGATGCGTGTGATGGCAGCCAAGCGACTCGCACCCACCGCTCGCGTGTTCGCGCAGATGCAATTGTCCAGCAACCATCACTTGCTCGAAGATCTCGACGTCAAGAGCGCGCTGTACTTTTCCGAGGTGATGCACTCGCTGCTGGGCCAGAACTGCGTGTGTCCAGGTTTTTCCACGCTGATCTACAACCTCACGTCGACGTCGAACGATGAAGGCAGTGAAGAGCGCGACGTGTGGGAGCGCAAGTACTTGCGCAGCGCCAGCCACGAGCTGTACTCGGTGGATCTTCCGCCAGGCGGCGTGATCTTCGGCAAGTCGTTTTCCGAAGTCGCGTCGCTCGTTTACGCGAACTGCAAGGGCGTGATCCTGTTCGCCGTGCAGTCGAATGCCTTGGGCACGCAGGGCAAGATCCTGCTCAACCCAGGCGACACGTACGTGTGCTCGGGCGATGAGACGGCCTTTGTGATCGCTAAGAACCGACGTGAAGCGGACCAAGTCACGGCCATGGTGCGTTGTGAGATGCCCAGTGAATGGCTCTCGCAGCGTGGCAACAACCCATCGCTCACTAAGAATGGCAGCAGTGCGAATGTGCACTCCAAGTCCAGTGGGAATGCCACCGCTAGTATGGCGAACGCTCGTCGCAAGTCCAAGACAATCGACTGGAAGGCGACGGTCGAAGCACTCATCAGACCTGTCGAGACCATCAGCGAAGATGACGAGGAACCGGGCCGCGAGAGGCTCCGCCGGGCGACTGGCTTCACCCACAATCTGCTGACTTCGACACAGCGTGCAAGTGTGGATGACTGTGTGATCACCGATCTGTCGGATCTGTCGCTGTCGCTCGCCCACATCGTCGTGTGCGTCGTGTCGGCGAATGCCTTCCCGCACCACCTCGAGTACATGATCGGCCCTCTGCGAGTCAAGGCTCTGCGTCGCCACCGACCGATCATCATCATCACGGCGACGCTGCCGGACGAAGACCAGTTCGAGACCTTCCGCCACTTCAAACACGTGTACTTCGTCAAGGGTAATCCGTTTCAGCAGCGTACTCTGCGTCGAGCGTGCATTGACTCGGCCCATAAGATCGTGATCATGGGCGACGAAGGCGACATCGCGGAGTCGGGATCCTCGGAGCTCTTGGCGGACGCGTCGTGCGTCGCTCTCCACAAGACAATGGCGACGATAGTCGGGCCAGTGCGGGCTCCGCGAGTCATCACACAGCTCGTGAACCGAGCCAACGTCCACTTCATCACGCAGAACCTCGTGCAGAGCGAGTGGTTCCACCCAGGAATGGCCGAGGAACACCACGAACACGACGATGAAGCCATGATTCACTCGGACGATCCGGAGTCAGGCAGTTTGACCGCCAGTTGTCCAGAGCACAAGTACCGAGCGCCGCCGGACATGTCGGCGATGACGTTCTCACGCGACTTCTTCGTGTCGCCGGCCTTCGCCTCGGGTCTCACGTACAGCACGTCGCTGTGTGACAGTCTCATGATCAACCAGTACTTCAACCCGATGATCAAGGACATTCTACGCGAGTTCATCTTCGCGTCCTGGAAAGATGTGAGTCCCTCCATTCATCTGTCTTCGTCCTTGCCTCATGGACACTAACACTCACTCTCAATTTGCGAATAGGACGACTACATGACGATGCCCGTGACGCCTCCGTCCAACTTCGACGTGAACACACCGACCTCCGGCGTGTCGTCCGCCTTCTCGCCGACGCAGGGCGTTCAGCGTAGCTCGCTCTTCGCGGTCGAAGTGCCGCTGGACTTCGTGGGCAAGACGTTCGAGTACGTGTTCCACTACTTGCTCTCGTCTGACGACATGCTCGCTATCGGTCTCTACCGATGCCGTCCGGACCGCGCGCTTCACAACGGCCAGGCTCGAGTGGAGCTCAAGGAGGAAGAGCGCAGCGTGCCCTTCGGCTACGTGTACGTGAACCCGTTCCCACGGGACGTCCTCACGGGCAACGATCTGCTCTACGTGCTCTCACGCAAGCAGCCATACTGGGCTTGAGCTAGAGAAGCTAAACCAACGAAAAAACTTAACGTGCATCTTGAAAATCACCTTGTCGTCTATCCGATCATGTCGACACGGAGTCGTCTTCCGATCCATCAGGAATGCGCTCAAAGTCGTCTTCATCGGCCGCAGTGACGGCTGGCACTAGTTCCTCCTCTTCGACCAGCGCGATCTCCACTTCTTCCTCCTCCACTTCACCGCTGTGGCTGGCAAAGAGCTTTTCACGGAGCTTGGCTTCGATCTCGTCGGCGATCTCGGGATTGGCTTCCAGGAACAGCTTAGCCTTGGCCTTGCCTTGAGCGATCGGTTCTACACAGTGGATTAGTTAGCTCTCCACCACTGCATAGCTAACGAACGTGCTGCAACGTACCATCGCGACCGGCGATCGCGTACCACGCTCCGGATCGCTTCAGCAGACCTTCCTGGACGCCGAGATCAATCTACGACAGGCATTAGGACGTCAGACCAGCACTTCTCCACGCTTGGTTAGTGATTGAGAGACGTACCAGCTCCGAGTATTTGTCGATGCCCTGGCCGAACATCATGTCGAAGTGGGCGGTCTTGAAGGGCGACGCGAGCTTGTTCTTGGCGACCTTGACCACGATCTCATTGCCGACGATCTTGTCGCCCTCTTTGATCGCGGCCTTGCGTCGAATATCCAGTCGCACGGACGCGTAGTACCGCAGCGCCGTTCCTCCTGACGTGACTTCTGGCGATCCAAAGAGAATACCCACTTTCTGGCGGATTTGGTTCAGGAAGATGAGCATGCAGTTGGATTTCGACAGCGAGCCCGTGAGTTTACGCAGCGCCTGGCTCATGAGTCGCGCCTGCAGTGCGATCTGCTGGTCGCCCATCTCTCCTTCCAGCTCTGCTCGCGGCACGAGCGCCGCCACACTGTCAATAACGACAACGTCAACGGCTCCTGAGCGGATCAGCGTGTCGGCGATCTCCAAAGCCTGCTCGGCCGAGTCGGGCTGCGAGATGTACAGGTCGTCGATGTTCACGCCGAGCTGCTTGGCGTAGTGCGCGTCGATGGCGTGCTCGGCGTCGATGAACGCGCACACGCCGCTGTCTTTCTGGGCCTGCGCGATACAGCTCAGTGCGAGCGTCGTCTTACCAGAGCTCTCCGGGCCGTAGATCTCCACCACGCGTCTACAACCATCGATTCAGCCATAGTCGAAATCAATCCGATCAGCACCATGAATACAAGACTGGCAGTGTGGGTAGATGCGAGTACAGTACCCCTTGGGCAGACCGCCGACGCCCAGTGCGAGGTCGAGCGAGAGCGAGCCGGACGAGATGACCTCGACGCGGTCGGCGATCTTGGTCGAGCCCAACTGCATGACCGAGCCCTTGCCGAACGCGCTCTCGATCTGGCGGATCGCCATGGCCAGCGCCGCGCCCTTGTCTACAGTACAGCCACAATCCGTTAGCTGTGTCCATCCATTGCGCGTGTAACGAAGTTGAGGCAGACGCACCGCCGCCGCTGGCGACGCCCGTGCCCTTTCCGGACGTCTTCTTGCCGCGCACCGCCATCATGTTGGGCGGCTGCAACGCCGCGACCGATGCGGCCGCATGCTTGAGTACGTGGCCACGCATAGCGCGCGCGCTGTGGCTGCGCAGAGGCGTCGTGAGGCGATACATCTTGCTGTGGGGATGGAAGATGATATCCGATGGTCCTGTGGTGTAGCTTTTCGCTCCACCAAGGTCAACTTGGCTGTCAATCCTGGCGGGAGATACGTCCGTGAGGTTGCACGAAGGTCGTACGTATATACTGTGATGACTTCAAATAATAGACTTATGACCTTAATAGTGGGCTATTAACCCTAATACAGGCCCCGAAGTGTCCAATCCTTCTTCAAGACCGAAGAGCTCAATTGACCAGAGACAAGATATGCGCGGGATGACAGTGGTGTACGCGGCGCTGTATGCAGCGCTGCTGATGCTGCTGCCTATGCAGAGCGATGCTGCGTGTGCCATGACACAGAAGTGCGTGAATCCGGGCAATGTCCCGGACTACGACGCGTGTATGCCCGAGGCAAACCCGACGCCAGTGCCGCCCAAGGCCATGAACGGCGAGGGCTGGGCCAACGGTGCGTTGACCACTGCAGTCTCTTCATGGCAGATGCATTGCCACTGACTTGCTGTGTGTATGATAATGGTAGTGACGGGAGGCGGTGCGTGTGTGAAGGACGATGACTGCCACGGCAAGGGGTCGTGCACGAACAAGCAGTGCGTGTGCCAGAAGGACGGCATGACGGCGGGCGCCCACTGCGACGACTTCGCGATCCAGTGCCCCGAATACAAGGACGCCGCGTGCTGCTCGTGGCAGCAGAACCAAGGCTTAGCCGCCAATTTCAAGCTCATTTCGGCGGTGTTTGGCTCGGACAGTGGCGGCTGCGACGCGTGCGCCGCCAATCTCATGCACATGTGGTGTGGGTTTGTGTGCTCGCCGAACCAATCGGATTTTATGAAGATGCACTCGGCGTACCCGAGCACCAACTTCCGACCGGATCCCATGACCGGAGAGGACCACGTGAAGGTGCTGGAGATGGACGTGACGCTGGGCAAGCCGTTCACGTGTTCGGTGTTTGATTCCTGCAAGAACACGGCCATCGCGTCCATCTCTGAGGCCATGAAGTCGTCGCTGGGCTTTCTCAACTACCAGGCGCAGACCGGCGCGATCGGCCACGGCGAGTACATGTTCCTGCACTTTAACTCGACTTCGACTGCCACGGCGTTCGACCACCACGTGTACAAATGCGACAACTACTCGGACGTCGAGACGCACAAGTCCATTCTGCCGACGCAGGCGCAGCTTCTGCCGTCCATCGCATCGCCCACGGCCGCCAAGCAGTGTCCGTGCGGCTCGTGTCGTGCGACGTGTGACGCGCACTCGTCATCGTCTGACGACGACCGCATCCACGTCGTCGAAAACCCCATCAGTCTGTGGGACGGATTCAACACCAAGCTCGTGTCGATCATCTACGCCGTCGTGATCGTCGTGGTCATCGCACTGCGCTTCAAGCAGCAAGACGACTGAGGAAACGAAAAGGAATCCATTGAGAAATATACGCAAATGTGTGTGTGTGTGTTGTGTTAAGCTTATTAGATATGCACGGCTTCTCGTCGCTAGCCGCCTGTGTGGAGGAGGTCACTCCGTGCTACTGAATGTTGCAAATAATGGGGATCGGAATCCACGAGCGACGCTGCACGAACACGATGGGCCGCGCGTTCTGGAATGTGATGCGGTTCGTGTACTTGCACCGCGTGCACTGGAACTGTGCGTTGTTTGCAGCATTGTGCACCACGTGCGTCATGCCGCAGTTGCCACAGTTGAATGGCATGTCGCCCATTGGCTGTGCTGCCACGGCCGTGGGAAAGTGCGCCTCGCGGTCGTACTGGGCCTGCAGCTCACGCGCCATGCGCTCATCTTGAGAGGCCGAGGGGGCAGCGTACGGGTGCTGATACTGCTGCTGCTGTTGCTGCTGGGCGTTGAGTTGCGCAGGGTACAGCGCCTTGTTGTCGTTGGTGTGCTTGGTCATATTCGCGTTGGGTTTCTTGTCTTGTTGGAAAATGACAGCATTCTCTGATAGCCATAAAGTTCCAGTGGAGATGCGACAGGAGATTCTGGAAAAAGGCTGACTTGGTTTTATTATGTCATCAGGGTTAGTGTCACACGGGTTCAAAGTGGGTGGCAACTCGACCTATATTGTTCTTCCAGAATCTAGATTTTCTGCACTGGAACTGGAATTCAAGAAAGTGAAGCCATCTAAAATGCAAAATCGAATGTGTATTGCTTGACTCGGGGAGCAAGACCTCCCTGCAGCTCTGCCTTACGCCCTCCTTGCCGACTACGTAGCCGCTCAACACTGGAGGATACAGTAGCTCCTCAGGATCCGCGCAACACCAAACGACTGGCGCCTCGCCCGTTGGGAGAACTCCGCAGGAAAGTTCGCGGTTGGGCCTCGACTGCCACTACCCTCAGAAGCTGGATGGCTAAAGCCCGCGAGCTAATACACGCCGTCCGCACATGGACAGCCTCTTTCTCTCCCACGCCTCTTCATGAGCTTCCTGATCCTCGAATCATCGCTCTTTCAGGTTTGGAAGGGGAATGCAACGCGCCTGATCAGTAGAAGTCGCCCTGACGCGCGTCCTGGGACATCGGGATGTTCTGCGACTTGAAATCGTGATCGTATCCGAAGTCCTGGGACATCATGAACTTGTCGGCGGTCGACATCTGACTGAACGACTGTGTCTGCGCCACCTGCGTGAACGGCCCGTCAAGACCGACCGAGCCCTGCGTCATACCGTCCTGGGTCAACGGACCGAAGCCACTGCTCAAGTAGCCACGACGAGCACCACCAGCAGGCTGGGCACCAGCGTAGCCACGCTGAGGAACTGGAGGAGGGTAACCTGAGCCTGCTGCCTGGCCTGGGTATAGAGCACCACCAGCAGAAGGACCCTGGTCGTAGCGCGGGTCGAAACGCGAGTCGAGAGGAGGCAGGGGAGCTTCGCGGCGACGTGAGAAACCCGCACGACTCTCACGGTTTGAGGTCTTAGGCTTCGGGAACTGCATGTACGACGGCTGCAAGTTGTTGAGTGGACCTTCGACGACCAATTGGTGGTCGCGGTAGTGGTTGAGAAGCGAGTTCCACAGTTCCTGCTTCGCGAGCACGCGCGGGTTGCCGAGCACGATCACACCGTACTTCGCACGGGTGAGGGCGACGTTCAAACGGCGGCGATCACTGAGGAAACCGATACCTTGGTTCTCGTTCGAACGCACACACGACAGGATGATCAGATCCTTCTCACGTCCCTGGAACGAATCGACACTCGCAACTTCGACGTCCTTGTACAGCTGCGAACGCATCGAGCCGTTGCGCTGCATGTAGTTGACGACGTAGGCACGCTGTCCTTCATACGGCGTGATGACACCAATCTGACCCGGAAGCACGCCAGCCTTGAGGAACGTCGTCACGATCTTTTCCACGTTGCTCGCCTCCGTGCGGTTCAAGTAACTCGTACCCGACGAAGAGATCTCTTCGGCGCCAAGGCAGATGTAGAAAAACGTCGGCTTGCTCGGATTCGGCCACGGGAACTCCACGTTGCGCAGAATGCGGTCGCTCGTGGCGACGCCATTCTGCAACTCGCCTTCGTAGAACGTGTTCGACGGGAACTCGGACAGGCACGGGTGCATGCGGTACTGGACACGTAGACGGAATGGACGAATGTCCAGCTTCAGGAGACGGTCAAACAGCGACTGGTTGAGACCAGCCTGCACGGCCTTCTTGTTCATCACAACGGGGCCTAACTGGCAGTGATCACCGACCATGACGACGTGCTTGGCACCCTGCACGACTGGGATCAGACATTCTGGCTCGGTCGCTTGAGTCGCTTCATCGATCAGGACTTGACGGAAACGGAAGTTGGACAAACGAGGATCACCGGCACCGACACACGTCGTACAAATCACGTCGGCAGCCTGCAGAATCTCACGCTCGGCTTGGCGCTTCAGCGATCGGAAGCGCTTCTCGTCCTGCGACGACAGCTCTCCCTGGTCGTCCTTCAGCTGCATGAGCTTGCGCAGATCCGCCTTATCAGCGCTGTCAAGTGACTTGACCATGGAGTGGAGCGTGAGGTGTTCAACCGAGGACGCCACTGCTTCACGGCTCTTCGCAGCCAGACGCACGACCTTCAAGCCCGTCGCACTGATCTTCGCCGTCAAATGATCCACCGCAATGTTA
Organism: Pythium diclinum; assembly: GCA_023337495.1. Taxonomy (NCBI): domain Eukaryota; phylum Oomycota; class Peronosporomycetes; order Pythiales; family Pythiaceae; genus Pythium; species Pythium diclinum. Next base: position 1,904 of record JAADXB010000112.1, on the reverse strand, counting down.
CTTGGAGCCGTCACCAGCACTTGGCCCATGTTCTGCTTCGCCATGTGGTAGACGATCGTCGCCGACGTCACGGTCTTGCCCGTGCCTGGCGGGCCTTGAATGAGACTCAGAGGCTGCGAGAGCACGCCCTTCACAGCGTCCATCTGCGGCGGGTTCAGTTCCGGAAGTCCTGGCGCCGAGACTCGAACACCCAGCGAGCGTGGCACACGCAGAGCCTGCATATCCACGTCGTGGCCGAGGATCTTGTGGTACAGGTAACCCGTGAGCGACGTGTCATCCACTGCAAAAGTCTTGAGAGCCGCCTGCATGCGGTCGAACGACGTCGCTTTCCACACAAAATCGACCAGGTAGCCATCCGTGATCTCCACAGGCACGTTGTTGCTGCGCATCTCGAGCGTCACAGATGACTCGTCGATGCGAAGCACGTGACCAGAGCCTTCCCAGTCGCGGCCGTGGATCATCGCGGCACTTGGACCGAGACGCAGACGGATCTCGTCACCTGGAACCAGTCGCAAGTCCGAGTCTGGACGCGTGCTGCTGAACGTACCGTTGCGCTTCTTGTTGAGGCCGATATCCCAACGCACACTGACGCCGTCCTGGGTCTGCGACTCCTTCATCTTCTTGTCGTAGTCAGCCTCCATCTTGACCAGTGGCCCGAAAATGTTCTGGTACTGGTATCCGTCGTCGTATTTGATCTCCACGGACGCTGGCTCATCGTCCACACCCGGACGATCGAGGTCTTCCACAGTCGCCAACGGGTTGTCACGCCACAGTTCCTCGAGCTTGGCGATCTGGCTCGACGTGATCTGACGCGACCGCAACTGCTCGTGCTCGGACGGCACCTTCACGAGCCACGGCAGAAACGCACGGTCTTCAATCAGCGGCAGCCACTGGGACATATCCCAGCTCATGTCCTTGAGCGCGTTCATCTGCAGACACGGGTCGCGACACAGCAGCACGACGACCGAGTCCTGCTTGGCCGGGATGAAGCCCAGCAAAAACGCATTTCGGCAGCCACAGTTGTAGCACTCGAGCACGGTCTCGCCCAGCGGCGACTCTGGGTGCAGTGACACTTCCTTGTTCTTCGAACGCACCAAGTGCTGGATGATATGCGAGCCCGAGGTGTTGCCACGCGAGTTACAGAACCACTTATCCGTAACCACGCACTTGACCACAGACGCCGGGTCGTGTAACCCGCAGTACGCACACGCGTGCTTGGGCAGCTCCTTGGACGTGTAGTCCAACTGATCGTCGTCGCCGGTGTCTTCAAACGTCAGGTTCGAGAACTCGCCCGTTAACGCGTGGTCGCCCAGATCGTCGTGGGCCTGGAAGCCGCCGATGAACGCCGACGAAGGCGACGCCACGGCCGGCACGTCATCGTACTGGTCGTAGAAGTCGTAGCTCTGCGTCGCGAGGCCTCCGTCGTGGAGTCCGAGGCCGTGGTCCGCCTGCGTGGACAGCTCCTGCGTCGGATCCACGAACGCGTACTGGGACATGCCCATGGATTGCGACTGCGACGCCTGCGTCTGTGGGAACGCCTGCGAGTGCGCGCCGCCGCGACCGTCGTCGTACGGGTCAAAGGAATACTCGCGGTTCATGCTGGAGGCTGCTCAGTGACCACAGGGACGTGTACAGAGCGCGAGAGACGGAGACGCGAGGAGCTCAATATTGCCACCACCACGGAGGTTTCCTTTCTGCTCCCCTTTGGCCTCGAAAATGACGCCCCACCAAGGCTGTTAAACCGGTTTGAAAAGTTCAAACCGGTTTGAAGTTGGGGAAAACCGACTTGAACTGACTTGAGTGGCGATCGAAGTGGTTTGAGTTGAGACTGAGTCGACTTTCCCGTTCCATTTTCCTCATATACGTCGCTCGAAGGGATCGCTTTACAGCGGTTATTAATGTCT
>JAADXB010000111.1:0-24923 GCA_023337495.1 Pythium diclinum | reverse complement strand
TGAAGGCGACGAAGACGAAGAGCTGGACGACGCAGTCGAGAAGACAACGACGGAGATGCTAACCATGATGGGTACGATGCTAATCATGCCGATTTGGGAGGCCTAATACTTAAATACTAAGGTGCGCTGGCTACAGTTGAAGTCGCCAGTATGCGGCTGCGGCTCAAGCGCCTCCAGAACCCGTTTTTCAAGGAGCGAATGCAGCGCTTCATGGCCAAGACCAACACCAAGAAAACACAAAGCGAGTAGAAGTTGTTTGGAGTCCAATGGACTGAAATGCGTATTTATGAGTGTGTTACTCGCGTTAATCACGAGACTGCGCTTTACCAAGGCAACTGCTCGCCCTGGAAGTGGGTGAACTTGCCCGAGTCTTCGAGCTTGGCGTTGGCGATGATCTTCGTAAGGCCAACGACGCTGTCGGTCGGCGTCACGCTGCCGCTGTTGCCGGTCATCTCTGTCGCGACGTAGCCCGGGTGCAGCAGCAGCACGCCGATCTTCTCCGCCTGCAGGTCCTTCGCCAGGCTCGTGCTGATCATGTTCAGCGCCGTCTTGGAGGCGCGGTAACCATAGTACCCACCCGACGAGTTGTCGGCGATGCTGCCCATGCGCGACGTGAGCTGCACGACAAACGCCTCGCCCTTGGCAGCAACGGCGAGCTTCAGGTTCGGCAAAAACGCACGCGTCATGAGGAAGGGACCCACGGCGTTGACTTCAAACTGGCGCATCAGGTCGTTCTTGTCCGTGCTCTTCAAGCCGTTGTCCGTGAGGATGCCGGCGTTGTTGAGCAGCAGATCGATTGGCTCGGCCTCGAGCGCCTTGGCGGCGTCCAGAATCGACTGCTCATCCGCCGTGTCGAGCGGCAGCAGCTTGTATGGCGCCAGCGCCTTGAGCTCCTTGGCGGCGTCGACGTTGCGGGCCGTGGCGATGACCTTCCATCCCTGCTTCGTGTAGTGGGTCGCGAACGCGAGGCCGATGCCGCGGTTGGCGCCCGTGATGAGCACTGTCTTGTTGGCGGCCATTGTCTTCTGTCTCTTGTTGCCTGTTGTTTCCATCCACTCGGTCAACTGTGTGTGGTCGGGAGCAATGCTTCTAGAAAATGCTGAACACGGCATTCGAAAATCCTTCTGTGGTTCCGGCTCAAATACCAATACCGGTATCAAACCGGTAATCCCCAACAAAAACCGGTACGGCTGCGTCTGATACCGTAAGTCGATCTGAGGATCTCGAACAAGCGAACAGCTCATCTGGGAATTGCGCGAGCCACATCATCAAATGCGCGGCAGCATGACACGTATCCTTTCGGCCGTGGCGGCCGCTGTGACGCTTCTCGCCGTGAGCTCTCCGCTGGACGGTGGTCTCCATGGTGTGGAGGCCGCTGCGTCCAGCACCCACTGCCTCCACTGGCGCGCGACGGCGCGATGCGATCCGCACGGCGAGCGCGAGCCCCACAACGACGCGTCGTGCGGCACGACGATCCAGCCTGGAAAGTCGGGCTACTGCGAGTGCGAAGGCCGACGCCGCGTGCGTGAAGTGGACTGCGAACACCACGAGTTCACCTGCGAGGAGGCATGCCACCAGGACGCGTCGGCGGAGCTCAGCTGTACGATGAACGTATCGAGTGAGGAATGCAAGGAACATGGCTGATGAGTGATGCTCTTGTGTATGTGTGTATGTAGACCCACAGGGCTTTGAGTATGTGACGTGCGGCTCGTCGATCAAGCTCGTCCACGAGAAGACGCGCTTCCGTCTCCACTCGCACGAGATCGCGTACGGCAGCGGCAGCGGCCAGCAGTCGATCACGGCCCACGGGTCGCGCAATGACCCGAACAGCTATTGGCTCGTGAAGGAGGCCGACGGCCAGAACGCGTGCTTGCTCGGCGCCAAGATCCAGTGCGGCTCGACCATTCGCCTGGAGCACATCGCGACGCGTCGCAACCTGCACACGCACACGTTCCGTGCGCCGCTCACGCAGCAGCACCACGAAGTCAGCGGCTTCGGGGTCGCTGGCGAGGGCGACGCCTACGACAACTGGGTCGTCGAGTGCGCCGAGGCCCAGCAGTGCAGTGCCGCCGACCAGTGCGAGGACGACGGACTGTGGAAGCGCGGAGAGCTTGTGCGATTGCGCAGCGCCGCGACCGGACACCTGCTGGTCACGAGCTGGCGCGCGCGCTTTGACGACTCGAACTGTCCGCGCTGCCCCATCAACGGCCAGCAGCAGGTCAGCGCCACGCCCGAGAGCGACGAGTACTCGCTGTGGTACGCTGGCGAAGGCATCTACGTGTCGCCGTGAGCACCACACTGGGAGAGAAAGAGAGAATAGATGGGATACCAACGCTGGAGAGTTCAACATTGAGCCAGTAAATATGATTCATGGGAGAAATTCGTCTGCCTATACGATACTTTATTCATGTCCTGGAGAGCTCGGCACTGGTGGCAGGTCCATGACTTCAAAGCCGTCGTCGTCCAGACTGAACTGCATCGACTCGTCGGCACGTAGGAACTCAAGCGGCACGCCACCGTGGTTTTCCGGCATGAAGAAAAGCGCCTTCGTCAGCGCTTGCTCCTCTTCGTGGAGCGCTCGCACGAATGAACATCCGTTGCTGGCTGGCTCCGTCGCCATGAGCTGGGCACAACACGTGACCACGTCGTGTGATGTGTAGGCGATCTCAAGACGTCCAGCGAGCTGCAGCATGTAGCACTTGGCGGCCTCCTTGTACCATCGAATCGCCTTGCTTTCCACCGTCAGCAGTTTTGTCATGAGCGTGCGCACGAGGGTGTCCGCTGCGATGTCACCGATCGTGGACGAGAGCATCTCGTGCAGGCGAGTGGCCTCAGCGCTACTGCTGAGAATGTAGGACTAGTAATGACAAAGCAAATGACGTCAGTTCATAAAATCTCAACTGGTCAGTAGAGTTGGCAAAGCAAACGCACCGATTGGAAGAGCGATGTGAATGCTGTCGCCTGGCGAAGTGTCTCGGACTCCTGCTTCTTCTGCTCCTGCGCATCGATGCGCTTTTGCTGTTCCGACTCGATCGACGCCTTGTTCAGATCATTCAGGAACTGCTTTTCTTCCAGATGCGACACGATCCACACCATGCACTTGTCTGGATCCTGGCCACACGCTTCGACACTGGCCTGGGCGTCCTCTTCCTTGAATCCCATCGTCATTAGTCGATCGATAGTCAGACTGCGACGATTGCGGCCACCAGTTTCCGATTGCCGCGTCGACCGGCGACTGCCATTTGCGGCGCTTGGTTGTGGGGATTCGACCACTTCGACGTCGTCGTCGGAAGCTACAAGTGTCAGCAAAGATTTCGTCAGTCCTCTCACCATCCGCGAATTATATGGCTTCACAGCCACGTACCGTAAAAGAAAGCAGCATCGTCGGAATCCCATACGTCTTCGACTGTGCTTGGCGCCCGTCGCTTTGCTTGTCGTCCACGTTTTCGTCCAGTGGTCGCGGGGGCTGCCGAAGTTGTCGCCTTGGACGCCGTCGATCGTCGACGCTTTCTTCCAGTTGTAGTGGGAGCCGCAGCCGCAGCAGCAGCAGGAGCGGCGGCAGCCGAAGAAGAGGAGGAAGACGACGACGACGACGACGAAGCTGATGATGAAGCGGAAGAGCTCGACGACGTTGGTAATTTCGACGCTGAGGCTGCTGTGGTTGTCGCTGTCGCTGCCGGTGCCATTGCTGGCAAGGTGAACGCTGACTCGTGGGCGATGCGAACTGGCAGCGCTGGAGCCGCTGGTCGTGATTGCGGAACCGGTCGAGCAGCGGGAGTCGGGGCTGGCGTCGGCTTTGGTACGTTAGGAGGTGGTGGGGCGACCGGAGTCGACGCCACGGTGGGGGTGACAACTGGGGCAGTTGAGGCAGGTGGCACTGGGGCGGCTTGACGCTGTGCTGGTGGTCGCGCCACCTGAAGCACCATTGCAGGCGCTAGGGAAGATGGTGCAGTTGGAACCGCTGAAGGTGTAGAGGAGACCGCCACGACTGTGGACGCACTAGTAGCCACCGTATACGGAGGAGGAATCGACGCGGGCGCGCGGCTGGCGACTGGGGCTGACGTTGGAGTTGAAGCCATGACCGTTGCTTGTGTGTCTGAAAACACTGGCGCTGTGGGGGTCGCAGACTGACTGGTCATGACGGCTTGCGTTGGAACAGCTTGCGTAGTCGTCCTGGAGTTGGCAAGATCACTGAGCCGATACGTGGTGCTCGTCTGTGGCGCGGACGAGTAGACCGCTGGTGGTAGTGGTGGTGCTGCTGCTGGCGTGGAGTGTGCCATTGTAGGCGCCGTAGTCGTCGCGACGGAGCCCATCGATGCAGCGGAGAACCCGCCACTCATTCCCAACATATTCGGTGGGAGCAGTGATGCAAACGACGCGCCACCAAGCGGGAACTGGGACTGCGGCTGAGGCTGAGGCGGAGCGAATGACTGATGCACTGGAGCAGGCGCCATGGAGGCTGCAAATTGCGGCAGGGCCGGCACTGGCGCCGGTGCTTCCAGGGTCGTGTCCACGTACAGCGTAACCTTCATCACAAAAACAAGAGGAAAGGACGGAACGTGAGTGTGTCGAGTCCCTTTCCATCATAAATCTGATTTCCACGCCTTCCATGGGTAGGTTACGTACCTGCGTCAGGTTCCGGAAGATACTCGCGACGTCGCTCACTGTGCGGCCAATCGACGACACGCCGTTGATGAACTCGATGGCCCAGCCCGATTGGATGCCCGCGCGATATGCGGCTGAGTGCTGGAACACGTACGACACGCGCGGGTAGTCGGTCGGCGCCACGTGGAGATGCTGCTCCAGCGTCATGCCGAACGAGCGCTCGCCTGGTAGCTTCGTCATCACGATTGTGAGTCGCCTGGGCGCGTCGTTCACGTAGGCTTGTCCGTTCATCATGTACGGATGCTGAGGCTGTGGTGCTCCGTTTGCGGTGTTTGCGGCGACGTAATACGCCTGTGGAGCGTAACCGCGTAACCCTTCCATACAGAGCGCTCAGCCAGCTGCTGGACGACGCACTAGATGCACGTAGAGACGGATATCGGCAGCGCGATGGCCGAGTACCTCGAGGTGCTGGTGCTGATACTGCCGCGCTTCTTGGCGGGCGATGTTTTGTGGCCTGTCACTCGGCGTGGTAGAAATAGTGCCCATCGTAACCCTTGCGTATCTGATTGGTCATTATTCTAGAAGGTTACATCCCCGTGCTACCTGATGTGTATACCTGACAAGGCGGGGATGACAGTGATGTGTAGCGTATCGTTTGGCGGACCGGTTCACATGTTGTGTGGGACTGAACCGTGAGTGAGGGTTGTTGTTTGTTGTGTCTCGCTGTTGCAGTCCCAAGTATACAGTCGGTATACAGATGTGTACTTTGCGCCAACTTTTTGTTGGAAGCGAGGGAGCAGGAAAACCACAACGCCAAGAAGACAGCAAGAAGATCAATCAAGGCGCCGAGATCGCAGCAAACTTCACCGACAAGTGATCGTCGGGGTTTTGTTGGATTTCTCTCTCCTGATTGTTCGTCTCTTCGTCTGCTGAACACGGAAATTGTCGTTTTGTTGGTGAATCCGCCAACAACTACTGCACACCAACAACTTCAACACACGTCCGTGGGTTGAGCGCGCCCTACAAACAGTATGGGTGTCCCCGCATTCTACCGCTGGGTGCAGGAGAAGTACCCGAAATGTGTCGTTGACTGCGTGGAGGCGCGTGCCGTCACGCTCGAAGGCGAGCGCCACTATGAGCTGCTCGACGTCGCTGGCCCGAACCCGAACGGCTTTGAAGTGGACAACTTGTACATCGATATGAACGGTCTGATCCACCCGTGCTGCCACCCGGAACACGGCGACGCCCCAAAGACCGAAGGCGAGATGTACTGCCGCATCATGGCGTACGTGGACCGTTTGTTCGCCGCTGTGCGTCCTCGTCGCGTGCTGTACTTGGCGATCGATGGCGTTGCGCCACGAGCCAAGATGAACCAGCAGCGTGCGCGTCGTTTCCGATCGGCGCAGGAGGCAGAGCAGCGCGTGGAAGTGGAGAAGGAGGCGCTTGAGTACATGCGCGCCATGGGCCACAAGGTGCCGGAGAAGCAGTCGGAGGGCTGGGACTCGAACGTCATCACCCCCGGCACCAAGTTCATGTCCAAGCTCGCCAAGTACATGCGCTTCTACGTGCGTGACCGCATCAACAACAACCCGGCGTGGAAGTCTATCAAGGTAAGGGTCTGCTCTCCTCAAACGCTTGTCTGCGCGAAGGTATTGACCTGATTTTTGTTTGTTTAGGTGATTTTCTCGGATGCTGGTGTTCCGGGTGAGGGTGAACACAAGCTCATGGCTTACGTTCGCCACCAGCGCGCTCAGCCAGGGTACGACCCGAACCAGCACCACGTGCTGCACGGCCTGGACGCTGATCTCATCATGCTTGGGCTTGCGACCCACGAAGTCAAGTTCTCGATCCTGCGTGAGGAAGTGCTGTTCGGCAAGGCCAAGTACGACAAGGAACGCCAACAGGCGAGCCAGATGCAACTGGACGCCAACGGCGTGCCGTCCAAGCGCAAGCGTGGCGACTTTGGCGAGCACGACGACGACGCCATCGCCAGCGACGAGAAGCCGCTCCAGTTCCTGCACATCGCCACGCTGCGCGAGTACCTGCAGATCGAGTTTGAGGTGCGTCATGCTCTAGTGGTTGTTGACGATACTCGTGGACGATGCACTGATGATGTATGTTGTATTTTTTTGTTTCATTAGCCATTGTCGCAGGTGCTGCCGTTCGCGTACGATTTTGAGCGTGTCGTGGACGACTTCGTGTTCCTGTGTTTCTTCGTGGGCAACGATTTCTTGCCGCACCTGCCGTCGCTGGACATTCGTGATGGCGCGCTCGACTTCTTGATTCTGATCTACGCGAAGCTGCTTCCAGCGCTCGGTGGCTACTTGACTGATCGAGGCGAAGTCGACCTGTCGCGTGTCGACGTCATCTTGGCTGAAGTCGGTGCTGTTGAGGACATCATCTTCCAGCGTCGTGCGGTGAAGCAGGACGAGAACGAGCGCCGTCGCAAGCAGCGCATGACCTACGAGAAGAAGGACCAGATTGCCGCCGCCGCTGCGAAGAAGGACGCCGTTGAGATCGTCAAGAAGCGAAGAATCGACAAGGACACCATCGACCACGAGAAGAAGTACGGTGGTCTCACGGCCGAAGAAGCGGTGAAGGCGAGAATAAAGGAGTCTGTCGAGAGTCAGCTGGAAAAGTACCGCGAAGAAGTTCAGGACGTCGTTCGACTCGGCGAGCCAGGCTGGAAGACGCGTTATTACTCGGACAAGCTCAAGGCTGAAGACATTGAACACGGTGGTGGTCGCGAGAAGGTGTTCCAGACCTACATCGAAGGCCTGTGCTGGGTGATGAAGTACTACTACAGCGGCTGTGCGTCGTGGCAGTGGTTCTACCCGTTTCACTACGCTCCATTCGCGTCGGATTTGCGCAACATCGACCGCTTCCAGATCAAGTTCGAAGAAGGAATGCCGTTCCGCCCATTCGAGCAGTTGATGGGTGTGTTCCCAGCCGGAAGTAGCCACGCTGTGCCAAAGCCATACCGCTGGCTGATGTGCAACGAGGAGTCGCCGATCATCGACTTCTACCCTAAGGACATCCCTGTCGATCCGAATGGAAAGGCCATGCCGTGGCTCTGGGTTGTCCTACTCCCATTCATCGATGAGCCACGTCTCCTGACTGCCATGGCGAAGGCGAACGAGGAATTGACGGAGGCCGAGAAGAAGCGCAATGAGCGCATGGGCAAGGAGCTCGTGTTCTTCCACGCGAAGTGCCCAGTGGCTGAACCTCTTCCATCCGCCGACAACGTGGAAGTTCTCGCGAACCCGCAGATCTCGCAGTCTTTCAGCGGCACGCTGATCTACGTTGACTCGGTCTACTTCCCAATTGGCTGTGTTGTGCCAAGCCCGGAGAAGGGCCAGCGCCAGCTCGTGGACATTCCGAACAACCAGTGCTGCAGCTTCCAGTTCAAGCTCCCACCAAAGCTCGAGCACCAGTGCCGCCTTCTGGACGGTGCTGTGGTTCCGAGCCCGGTGCTGGTCACGGACCACGACCGTCAGATCTCGATCCCGTTCTTCGGGAAGGCCAACATCAACATTGTCGATCTCGCCGGCGGCGCGACGAACTCGACCAACGTGCGTCACAACAGCTCGCGTGGAGGAGGCGGAGGCTACCAGGGCAACCGCAACGGTGGTGGCAACTACAACAATGGCAACCGCCAGGGTGGCTACGCCAACAACAACCTCAACGTGAACCGCTACGGCGGCAACAACAACAACGGCGGAGGTGACCGCCCAGAGTACAACCAGTACTTGAACAACGGCTACGGCAACTGGGGCTCACAGGAGCCACGCAACAAGCAAGGCCAGTACGGTGACCAGCAGCGTGGCGGCAACGGCGGCCGCGGTGGTGGTGGTGGCGGCTACGGCAACCACCAGAACTACCAGAACAACAGCGGTGGCGGACGGCATCAGGGCGGAGGTGGTTACAACAACAACCGTCCAAGCGGCGGCAACTATGGCGGTCAGGGTGGCGGCGGTGGAGGCCGTGGGTACTCCAACCAGTCGTATGGCAACAACGGCGGCTACAACAACCGTCGTGACGGAGGTAGCAACCAAGGCTACGGCAACAGCGGCGGCAACCGCGGCACGCCGATCCAGTCGGCGTTCGGCGGCAGTCTCCAGCCAGCGCAGTCGTACAACAGCTCGGGTGCGCCTCCGGCTCGTCCAGGTCTCGAGGCCCTGAAGGCCGGTCTCCGCAACATGCACCAGCAGCGAGGCTCGGCCCCACCACCACCACCAGGTGGAAGTGACCGAAGTCACGGCCACAGTGGACGATACGACCGCTAATCGCAGCGTCGTAGCGACTCCGCACACTCCAAGAGAAGCCGTCGAAGGCCCAGCCACTCTTTCGCATTTTGCTCAAAACAGGGAAACAAACGCACTTTCCCATTTCCATTTCCCGAAAATCACCGATTGTTGGTCTTTGTTTACATTTGATTTTGGCGCGAAAATATCTCAAAATTTGAATTTACCTCGTTACAGTGACATCAGATCTCTCTTTTGATAGTGACCTTGTCATTTTCAAACTCAAGCTCCTCATGGGCTACGCCGACGACGACGCCGACTCGCTGGAGCTTGGCTCCATGCCGCCGCTGCCACGCCCGCAGCCGCGACCGACGGCGCGTTCTCCTCTTTCAGTTGTGACGGCGCATAACGGCGCAACACCTGCGTCTCGCCGCGTGAATTTCAAACGCGAAGACAGTGACGACGACGTCGAGACATCACCCGCGCCGACGCCACACGCACATCCGCTGAGAGGATGGAAGCCTCAACAGACGAAAGCCGTGGAGCAGAATAAACGTACAGCCCCAAACACTGTAGGATCTGGTGGTGGAGCGGCATTGATGGAGCATCTCCGGCGTCCGCTGCGGTCGCGCCACGTGGAGAGTCAGCGGCTCAATCCAACGTTTCTCAATCGCGATCGTATCGCTGCCTTCATCAACAAAGAGAACGAATTCGACGAGCAGAGTTCGTCACCAGAGATCGACGTGACGCCTCATTCCACTCGGATTCTCGAGGCACGTATTCAGCAAGCAGAGACGGCGACTCTAGTCAAGCGGCCTTTAGGCGAAGAAGAGCTTCGCTACGCTGCGACCGAGGCAAGCCAGTTGCGGCAGCTTGGCTACGACGGCATCGATCCCTCGCAACGTCCAAGCATCACCTCGGCGTCAACTGCGCAACAGGATTCAGCGCTTGAACGCGCACGGATCCGCAAGGTCAAGAAGCAAGTGGATCCCAAGTGGCTGGAAAAGCGCAACGATCCATCGCTGCGTCCACTGGGTCCTCTGGAGCGAGAAGACGAGCTCGCGTTTTACGATTCCGTGTACTTTGCGAGCACTCAAGAGCTCCTGGATAGCGGTGTCTTGTTCGACGACTACGACCGCAAGAACGCGCTGAGTGTGAAGCTCATCGAATGGCCGGATCTCGCGCGAGACAAGAGAGGCACCACGGGGCTGCCTGGAAGCTGCTTTGATGAATGGAGCTTCAATTAAATACACGCCGTTTGCAACTATTTATCCATGCTGCACTTGAATACACAGGACCTTTCAGACTGTCGTCTGGGCAATGAACACAACAGCTTTGAACAAAACAAATATCTCTATGGACGCCAATGGCTTTCAGTCGGAAAACGGTATGTGTAGTGTATGGTATGCAAGTTTAGTTGAAGACGATGTGCTGCTGCTTGGCTGGCACCTGCGCCGTGTAGCCCGGGAACTCGAAGTCGATGCCCAGCGCGTCGAGCGCCTGGCGCTTCGCCTGGTCCTTCTTCAGTAATCTCTTGTTGCGCGAGATGGTCTGCTCGTATGTTCGCTCGGCGTTGTGCGTGTTGCGCGCGATTTGTCGCCACGGCAGCGGCTTGAAGCTCTTGTTGGCGCCAACGAACATGCGCTCGTGGATCTGCGTCACCGGGATCACGTGGCTCGACAGCACGTGGTCGAAGAGACGGTAGCCGTTCATGGTCTGCGCGACGATGTTGGCGACCTCAGCCTCCTCGAACTGGACGAACGCGTAGTGCTTCGACTTGCCCGTGCGCTTGTTGCGCGACAGACGCAGACGCTTGACGGCGCCGAACTGCTTGAAGAAGCCCTGCATCTGGTCCTCGTAGAAGCCGTGCGGAACGCGTCCCAAATAAATAACGTTCGACTCCTTCAGGGCCTTCGCGGCCTTGGCGCTTGGCGCAGCGGCACCGTTCTTGCGCGCGTTCTTCTGCGGAGCCTTGTCATCCTTCTTGGCCTCCTCCTTCTTGGCAGCGGCCGTGGCGGCAGCGGCAGCACCGAGCTCGACGAAGTCGCTGTTGCTCTCGAACGTGGTCTGGGCCTCGGCCTCACCCTCGCTGTCCGAGTCCCACTCGTCGCCGCGGAGCTTCTCCAACTTGGCTGCGATCTTCTTGCTCATGGTTGCTTGCTGTGCTGTTGCTGTAGCGTGGCTCTGCGTGGTGAGTGCCTGGCCGTTTGATTGCCTCGCGTGTCGTTTGGAGCTGCCAGCTTTTGATTCAGATCGAATCGAAGGGATGGTGGGCAAAACGATTGGAGCACACGTGCAGAACAACCGGATGGACTAGCCTCTATCCGGATGATTAGCCTGTATACCAGCTGATGACATTACTAATACTAAGCTAAGCAGGACTTATGACAATAGAAAACTAAGCTAACCTAATTATGCAGATCAGAACCCAAATGGCTACAGCTATTTGGGGAGACACTGGCTCGAGTCAGGCGATGAGGATGAAGCACTCAAAGCGGAGCGAACTTGATGTGGCTGAACCATCGATCATTGCGGCTGGACACTACAGACTCTATCCTCTGCCATTGCTGTCGTTGAGCCAGCGCATCGACTCACGAAGAGCGACTCGCACACGAGCCAACATGAGCCGCGAGACGCCCCCGCACGCAATGCGGCGCACGATGATCAAGAGCACGGTGGGCCACGTCAAGCGCTCCTGCTATGAGCTGCCAGACGCGAAGAACCCAAGCCACGTATACGGCCTGGCGCTACCAAGAGACCCCGAAAACGCAGGCGAAGTCGTCGGCAAGTGGGTCGCTGCCACTCCGTCGCCAGCGGCTCAAGTCGGCCGCAGCTTCATCGAGACGAACAAGCAGGCTATTGGCGCTGGGTACGTTTGCTCCATGTGTGTTGACTGAAGCCTTGCGTTGATCTGACCTATGTGTTTGGCATCGATAGCTACATTAGCGCTGGTGAGGCGCGACAGTATGCGGTCGAGCATCCAGACATCTTGGTGAAGACGCCAGTCAAGCGCAAGTCAGGCTACACGCCCAACAAAGACACAACCTACGGCATCAAATCCGCGTACGTACAATCAAGAACTTGGTTAGATGGTGTTGATCCAGCGATCTGCTAACTTTGATTGACGCTGTAGGGAATCGGACAATGTGAATATGCTGATCCAAGCCCGGTACACAAACTTCTCGCCTGAAAATGAGGACTACCCAGACCTCAGTAACATGAAGATCAAAGGCGTACGTGGTTCCTCACTGATACTGTTGAAATCTCTATGCTTACTTACAGTGCGTGTCATGTAGAAATTGCCTCTTCCTCGAGAGACCAAGACCTCTGTCCTCAAGGACGTGCGCGTGAACCCCAAGCCCAAGGAAAAAGACCACACGGAGCTCTTCAAGATGTCCAAGTTCCGCAACGTCGGTAGCATGCTGTGCACGCAGCCAAATGCACAGCAAGGTGAAGAACGATACACAGACGACTACTACTAGGGATATCGTACGAAGTAGCCTTCGCTACGCAGCTGAAGTAGCTTATCTATACGAACGGTGTCATTTTCGCCACTCTCGCCCATTCTGAAGCCATGTCACAAACCTACTGAGTTTTCATTTTTGTGACTATTCTCTATTTCAGCCAATCAAAACGCTCTGTTTTGTCTGTCTTCACAACACACATCCTCGAGCTCCACGCGTACGGCGCCAATTGTGATGATTGACATCACCACGGAATATTCGCGAAGCTACAAAGGACGAGTGATGCGTGGTGCTGTGTGTTCGGTGGTCGCGTTGGCTGTCGTTGCCATGGGCAGTATCCCAGTGGCATCCGCTGTGAGGGGCGTGGCGCCTGCTGACCAGGAGCTCTTCGCGAACGGCGGCGTCAAGTGCGTCGTCGGGGGCGTGGAGCGCGTGCTGGCGACGGACCACATCAACGACGACTACTGCGACTGCGACGACGGAACGGACGAACCAGGAACTTCAGCGTGCTCGCATCTGATGCAAAGCACATTCTACTGCGACAACGGTGGCTTCTTCCCCAAGAGAGTGAGTTCATAACAGAGAGATGCGTTCGAGTATCCACGCAAAAAAAACTGACCTAGACTTGCGTAGATTCACACGTCGCTGCTGAACGATGGCGTTTGCGATTGCTGCGATGGCTCCGATGAGTTTGACGGCGGTGTGGCCTGTACAGACACGTGCGCTGCTGACGCTGTGACGTACCGTGAGAAAGCGCAAGCTCGGCTTGCGGACGTGGAAGCAGGCTTCAAGAAGCGGGATGAGCTGCTCAAGACCGTGGTCGCTGCGCATTTCAATGATGCGAAGCAGAGCGGCGCTCTCACAGAGAAGACGCTGGCGTCACTCGCGCAATTGAAGGAGCGTGTTGAGGTGCACAAGGCCCGCGAAGAGCGTCGCGAGAAGGCGATTCGTCTGGATGCCGCACGCCAGCGGCTCGCGCATGAGCACGCCAATGAAGAGGCAGCTGCACCAGCTTCGACTGCCGAGGCTGATTGCGTGCCCGATGCGGAGAGTGGGAAAACGTGTGAGAATCCAGAGGCCAAGACGGAGGAAGCTGACCAGGCATTTGAGGAAGTGGACGCACTGCGAGTCACCGAAGACGAAGCCGTCGCTGGCATCGAAGAGACTGACCCAGCGCACGCCGAGGAAAAGGACGCAGCCGTGGCGGACGATTCCTCCAGTCAGCGCGTAACGACGAGGATCCAGTTGTCCGACGGCACGACCGTCTCGCTCCCTGATTACCTGCGCATGGAGCACAGTCGCCCATCCAAAACGTTGTGAGCTTGTACTTGACTTTGCATGATACCTGGCGAGTTGAGTGGCTGACGCAATTTTGATGTTGACATGTTTGTTGCAGCAAGGGACCAGCGCGTACGGCGGACCAGAAGCGGCGCGAGGATTTTCTCGGCCCGCTGTTCAACGGCAACGAAGAAGACCGCAAGCGAATCGGCCTCTATGCGCTACGCACCGTCGGTGAGTCTCTTTCTCTCTCTGCTCTGAAGTACGGTGTCGATGCCTGTGTGCTCACTCTCTTCTCACAATCAATAGGCATCGTCGCGTCTCCAGTTCGTCTTGTAGCCGAGGCTGTGCTGTTTGTTCCTCGACTTCTTGGAGACGTGCTCAGCTCTAGCGTGATCGTGGCTCCGTATATCTCGCAGCTCCCATCGATTCCGTCGGTGGTTCAGTCGACAACGTTTCGACGTCTTGCCGATGGCCAAGTGTACCGCTGGTACAACAACATCGCGTGGGGTGGGCGTGTAGTCTGGGATGCGCCTATCGCGGCCTACAAGTATTTATTGTGAGTCGCCCCGTGGATCTCTGCCAGTTGACTCCCCTTCTCTAATATTTGCTGTGATGTTTTGTAGCCCTGTGCTCGATCTCGAATTGACGCTGCCCGAGGCCGAGTCACTACGAAAGGCACTCAAGGAGATCGACGACGACATGGAAAAGCTCCGCAAGGACCGCGACTCCCAGGAGGCGGATCTCAAGTTCGACTACGGACCAGACCAGGCGTTTTACGCGCTGAAAGATCAGTGTATTGAGAAGAAAGTGGAGGTACGTCGTGCATGTGTGTGTGGCTGCGAAAGATGGAGGCCACAGTTTAACACGCTCATTTTCATTGTGCTGGTATAGAAATACGTGTACAAACTCTGTGCGTTCAAGGAGGTCAAGCAGGACTACACGAACCTGGGCAGTTGGGAGGGATTCGGCAAGCGTGAGGGCGTTGAGGGTGAAAAGGAGTCGCTTGACTACAACGTGCTGAATTTCACGAAAGGCCAGCGCTGCTGGAACGGCCCGGAACGTTCCGTCAAGGTCAAGCTGGAGTGCGGAGCCGAAAACGAGATCCTGTCGGTCGACGAGCCGTCTACTTGCATCTACGAGATGAAGGCGCGGTCGTATGTGGCGTGTACGCGCGAGGTGCTGGAGCAGGCCAAGCAGGACGTCGCTTTTTGGACCAAGAAGTGAATTCCTCAAATATCAATTTGATGATTACTGGCAAATTGAGGAAAAGTCACTGGTGACTCATCACACCTCATTAGAGTGACTAGTGTGAAATGGCTTCAACGAGTTGACCGGGTCAAGGATGGTGTAACCCCCAATCGGGTTACAGTCGTCGTGGCGTCGAACTGTAAAACCATCGAGAAACCTGGACAACCTCGTGCATGCAATCCGCATTCGCATGAGGTGTATGTGGTCACTTGAAGCCAGTGATGTTCAGACGCATCGGCCTATCGCTTCCCGCGTTCGGTGGCTTGGGGTTTCTTCCATCCACGAGATTCCAGGGTGATCCAACCCAGGGGTTACCCACCCACACGGTTGAACAACCAGATCATACAGGAGTTTCCCAATTTTACATTTTTACACACAAAGTGATGCCTAAAAGTGTACCCGCAGGGCTAGTGTACCCCCATCTGGGTTACCCTCCCTCTTCTCTCTCTCACTCTCTCGCTCTCTCTCACGCAAATAAGAAGAGCTGCCCACGGCAAGAAGCCAGCCAGGCAAACGTCTCGGTCTCTCTTCTCCAGTACTCTCTCGGTCGGTCGTTGGGAATGCCGCGCGAACGCGAGCCAGAGCGCGAGGCGTCTACGGCGTCCATGATGTCGGTGGCGTCGTCGTCGTCCTCGTCTTCTTCCAACCGCGGCGTGTTGGGTTACGCCGGCAACAGCAACAGTCGCTACGGCCGCCACCGCGCGCGCAGCCAATTGGGCCAGCCGCCCGACCTCACGCCGTCCAGCTCCGTCGCCAGCACCAGCACCACCATGCTTGTGAGCTCGTATACCCACTCGAGTTCGTCGCCACCACCGCCGCCGCCTCCGCCGCAATATTCGTCGTCCTACGAGCCGGTTGGGTACAGCACCAAGCCGACGTTTTTGCGCAGTACGTCGAATGGAAGCAACGTGTCGAACCGCACGCACCGCTCGCCGTCTGCGACGGCGTCTAAGGCGTATGTGAGCAGCAGCCACCGGCGCCAGGCGAGCGGAAGCAGCGGCAACGGCGCGAGTAACCGCCGCGAAGCCAACGGCAGTGTGCTGAGCGACGGCGACCGCCGAGACGGAGACGCAAGCGGCGTGATGGAGAGCCCACCGACGTCGTCCTCGTCCTCGTCGATGCCGACGTCTGCGTATCCGACTGTGATGACATCTTCGTCATCCGCATCGTCGTCAGCGCATCGCTTGGACTATTCGCAGCCGCCTGGTATCGAGCGCTCGCGCAGCGGCTCTAATGCCTCTCGCAATCGGTATGAGATCTCCATGGCCAGTGCACTAGCAGCGTCATCATCGGCGATGTCTACGGGTGAGAACACGCCGCGTCGCCGGGCACGGAAGGTGCTCGACAGTGAAGATGAAGGCAGTGGCAAGACCCGAGAGACCAAGTCGGCAGCAAACAGTCCGGTGGATGACGGCGGAGCCACGGGGCGAGCGCGGCCTGTGCGTATCAAGTACGAGTCAGCGTCGCGCGGTATTGGTGGCGGCAAGCGAGAGATCTCCCACGCGTCGCTGGGCAAGCTCATCGCTCGCTTGACGGACGCACACCAGTACGACGTCGAGTTCCGTGACGTGTTCCTGCTGACATTCAGGTGCTTTTGCTCGCCGTACGACTTCATCAAGAAGCTAATGAAGCGATACACCGCCGTGCTGACGCTGTGTGGCGGCCTGGACCCAGACACGCTGATGGAGACCCAGCAACTGCTCGAGCAGATCACCAAAGACGAGGAAAATGACCGCAGCTCCACGTCGACGTCCATCTCTACGGCCAAGTCAGACATCAACACTGGCATGGAAGCCAACGTGTCGATCATGCGGCTACTCAGCGTGATCAAGTTCTGGATCAAAGAGAGCGGATTCATCGAGATGGATCTGCACAACGACCGACGCGCACAGAAGAAGCTGTTGACGCTGCTGCAAGAGATCCAGAACACCACGCCGATCTCATCGATCCGACAGCATGCTGAGAGCTTGTTGCTGAGCGTGGCCCAGTTGATCCGGCAGCAGAATGCGCCTGCGTCTTCGCCGGTGCACGACATGGGAGCGAGCTCCAGCAACTTTTTCATCCCACCTCCTCCGGCGTTGACTCCATCGACGTCGCTGTCGTCGGTGTCATCAGACCACTCAAACGATGCCAATCAGTCACGAGGTCAGTTCCAACCGGAGCGGTCGCCGGACTTCACGCAGTCGAAGTTGTCGTCGGCGATGTCCAAACTCAAGCTCACGCGGTCGTCGTCGGATTCCAAGAAAGACCGATCCGTGATCAAGCTCAAGGGCAAGCCGCAAAGCAGTATGGACGTCATGCATGTCGGATCGTACAACGACGACCCGTCGATGACGTTCCGGAGAGGATCGCCGATGGTCAGCGCGCCCAAGATGCTGCGTGGAGTGACCACAGGCAGCACGGAGGCGTTCAATAGCAGCAGCACACATCCGTTGGAAGATGTGATCCAGGATACGATTCAGCGAGCGCGACTCACAGCGTCGAGAAGCAGCTCGCGTACGAGCTACGACAACGTCCAGCCATTGTCTGGGATCCAAGCCCAGGAGCTCGCTGACCAGCTCACGCTGATCGAGGCGGAAGGGTTCTTCTCTCGTATCAACCGCCGAGAATTGACCAACAAGGCCTGGACGCGCGAGACAAAGCACAAGGAGGCGCCACACGTGATGGCGATCATTGAGCTGTTCGATGCGACGGCCGAGTGGGTCTCAAGTGAGATCTTGCACCCGCAGCTTCAGGCCGCCGAGCGTGCGCGACTGATCATGCTGTTCATCGATGCTGCCGACAACTGCTACCAAATGAACAACTTCAACTCGCTGTTCGAGCTCACGACGGGGCTGTCGGCTCCGTGCATCCGCCAGCTCAACACGACGTGGGGGCTCGTCAGCGCGACGTCCCAGGAGAAGTACCAAGTGCTGATGCAGGTGTGTTCTCCAGAAGACAACTACCGCAACTACCGCCAGGCGTTCGCCCTGGCTGAAGGCCAACCGCGTCTGCCGTGCTCGTTCATTCTCGTCAAGGACCTGTTCACACTCGAAGAGGCGATGAAGTCGACGGAAGACGGACTCGTGAACTGGCAGAAGTTCCGCAAGATCTACAAGGTGATCAGCGAGGCGCTCGAGCGACAAAACATGAACTACCTGCCGGCCGACGGCTCCAACGCCGCTGGCATCTCGCGCAAGGGCAAGGGCGCGCTACGCCACGACCGCAAAGTCCAGGTCCACATCCGCCACCGCTTGGACACGTGAGTTGCTTTTGTTGTTGTGTGTGGTGAGCTGCTGGACTGACGGAGCTTTCTGTGTGTGTTTGTAATGAACAGGATCCGCAAGGACAGCACGGTGTTGTATCAATTGGCGCGCAACGCCAATACCCAGGAGAGCATTTTGTTTGTGAATAGCCTGTCGGAGGCAGGCTTCTTGTAGAGTTTTGGTAGTTCCTCGCTGTCATGTCATGCTGTACTGTACCTTCCTGCGTCTGTGCGTACTGTACGACGTCGTATGTGCGTGGCGTCTATTTGAAAAGAAAATCCCCATTGAGATTGCAACGCTCATTCCATCCCCCATCTTCACATCACATCACGTTGTCTGTGTATTCAGAGCCCCTTCATCTCTTCTACTGCTACACTCTTCTGCTGCTTCCTCTCCTCCTACCGTCTCCGTCTCCTTCTTCCTCCTCTCTCCGTCGACGTCCTAATCGCTGCCGTCGCCGTCGTCCACGTGCAGACGCTGCGTGCCTTCCTGGACCTCCTCGTCCACTTCCTCTTCCTCCTCCTCCCTCTCATTCTCCTCGTCTTCCTCATCCTCGTCACTGTGGATGCCAGGCACGCGACCGACGCTCTTGGGACGTGAGATATCAAACAGCACCTTCACATGGGCGCCCTTGGTCAAGTCGCCTTCGCCGTCGTCCAGGTGCAGCAGACACTCGGTCGTCCGCCATCGGTAGTGGTGGCGCAGGAACACGTCGCGCGGCTCGTCGCTCGCGCCCAGACTCATCTTGTAGGGCATCGACATGCCCAGATCCCACACCTCAATGCCGCTCAGGTACAGCAGCTTGCTCAGCGCGTGGAGCTGCACGGTGCCGGCGCCGTTGACGCGGCTGAAGCCCGTGAGGCTCGTGTACACCTTGCCGACCGTGTAGCCGAGCTCGCCGGCCACGAGCTCATTCGTGACCACGTCCAGCAGCTCCACGCTGTAGAATCGCACGCGCTTTCCCGGGAAGAGCTCAATTCCCTGTGTGCCGGCGTCGAAAAGCGAACGGAAACCGGCCACAATCGGTGGGTACAGCCACGGGATGCCGTGCTGCGCGTGGCAGCCGGCCACGACGCCGTCAAAGTCCTTGTTGAGCACGAGTTTGTACTTCTTGCCGCGCTTCTTGATGGACCGCGGCACGCGCTCGGGAGTCTTGAGCAGCATGATGCAGCGCTTGCGGTGGAGCTTTGGAAGCAGGAAAGTCTGGCCGCGATACTCGGAGGCGATGGGCAGGAAGCCCTCGTACATGAGATGCGCGAGCAGCAGCGGGTCGAAGAAGCGCGACACGTAGAAGTCGTCCTGCGAGTGGAACACGTACGCGCGCAAATGCTCGGGGATGTAGTCGGCGTCGTTCTTGGGCGCCGCTTTCGTTGGTTTTGTTGGCGTTTTCGTGGCGATGGAACTGTTGTTGGAACCTGATTCGTTGGCGTTGGTGTCTGATCTGTTGGCGATTTCGCTGTTTGCGTCGGCGTTGGCGTTGGCCGTCGCAGTCACGCTGGCGGACGATGTGGCGGTCATGGCGCCACTTTTGGTTTGATGCGCGTTCTCCGTGGCGGCGAGCGCGCCAGCATCTTCGGCGCCGTGCATGCCGGTGGCCGTTGTCATTCGGGGAGTTGCGTGAGTTGAAAGGGACCGCTGCGTTCAGGCACTTCGAAGTCTCCTCTGACGATCGTTCTTCTAGTGCGCACAAGCGTGCGGCGCGGTCTGCAATGCAATACAAGTACCGGTACCTTGCACCTCACGCTTCTGTGTCTGTGTGCGGTGAGGACTGCAAAACCTCCAGGACCACTGTGACCGCACTGCGCGCGGTGAGGTGAAGAGGAGGATCCTTTGGTATCAAGCCGTCCTTACAGCAATCGGCTTCTCTTTTTCGAGGAGGGTACGCAATGCTTCCGTGGGTCCACTATCTGACACCACGGCCAAGCTTCTCGTTGATGTGATTGGGGGGATCCAGGGATCGGGTGCGGCCAGTCTGAACTGCTTGTCTTTGTGTGTGTGGTGGCTCCTCCCCGCTTGCTTTCTTCCAGTTCGAAGCTTGCCAACGATGAGAGTCTTATCACACGGTTTTGTCGAGAACAGACCGTCACAAACGTACCGGTATTTTTGATACCGAATATCAGTTTAGTACGTGGAGTCACAAATTTGTGCTCGTGGACGACCTGCCCGAAGCAAGCAATCACGTTCGAGGCTTCTTTCGAAACGCGAGATCCAGCCCATGAGCATGGGAACAGTCGGCGGCCACGTCAGTGAGGCACGCCGACTTGTGGGAGTTTTTCGTGTGCGATGTCGTGGAGTCGTTACGTGCGGCACGACAGACAGCGTGACCCACGCAGTCACCGCTCTGCAGTGCATTGAGGTGGCGACGTGGAGATCCTCTGGCGAATACAGGGTGTGGCAGGCACGAGCCTATGCTCAACCTTCCAGCGGCAAAAAGAATTCAGATCGCTCAAAGTCCACAGCAAACGCGATGCGCGGAGCCTCGGTTGCGACGTTGTGGCGACTTTGTCAAACACCGCATCAGAATCTGACCTGTGGGCTCCTCAGCTCAGCTCAGCTCAGCTCAGCCTGGAGCTGGATGGAAGTTGATATTGTATGTGGGATCTTGCACCGCTTGGCTTCAATTTTCAATCTTAGCGTCGCATGTGTCGCACCTGGCTCGACGAAAGTGACCCCACGTTGCCAGATTTTGCGCCGACGCAGATTCTGAGCCCTTCAACTCCAAAAGGTATGAATCACGTAATTTACGACACCCTTTCTGATCTTTCTGATTGAGCTGCTCTGGCTTCCCTCTGGAGTCCAGAGTGTGGAGCGTCCGAGTCTGGATCTCTGGAGGTTTGCTAATCAGCTGGATGGCGCCAGAGTCTCCATGATTGGATGAAACTGTGATAAAACCTAAACCTACTCTTAACTGCCGGTAATTTATATTTTCTTTCGTTCCTGTGGCCGGTTGCCCCAAAGTTTCTGCGGTGAACGACAGTAAAATACCCGACCAAGTCGCTTTTTTCCATGTGGGTTCCAATTTTCCGTGCCTTCCCCCTTCCGCTTCCGCATCACGTCGCGGTCCGCGTCGCTCCATGGATTGTGCCTGGCGACTGACTGCAAACAACTCACTCGTTCTCGCCGCACCTGCCGACCGCCACTTCCTGGTTCTCGTCGAAGACTTGTCGTGTCTCTGGGTGGAAGAAGCCTAGAGGACTCAGCACAGATCGCCCAAGCTTCTCCTCAATCTCCAATCCTCCAGAACTAAGCACCCGCCGATCCGCTACCGCGTTTCTTTCGTCGGGATTCTTCCATCCACTCCTCCGGATCATATCCAGAGATCTCCAAACTCCATCGAGGGAACGCAACCGGTCACCGACAGGTTACGTCTACCATCTGAATCCAGAGTCAACCAGCCACCTGCACTACAACAGTTGGATTCCCGTCTCCCTCAGTCCAGACTATCAATCCGTGGTTTAGACGCGCTACAACCTAACCAACTCGGCAGAGAGCAAGCGAGACTAACCACAACGACGAGCAGCTACAGAATGGGTCTTGCATCTGTCGACGTCGCCGTCCCCGAGTCGAAGGTCAGCGCCGCAGGGGCCTCCTCCGCGCGCCGCGGCAGCCACTTGTCCACGGCCAGCACCGCCATGACCGAGTCCGGGATGACCAGCACCACCGCCAGCGTCGTGACGTTGTCGCCGCCGCCGTCCGCTCGCACCCAGCAGCTCATGGATAACGACGCGAACCACGACCACGCGTACGGGTCTTCCATGCCTCCGTCCATGGAGAGTCCGTGGCTACGCGAGTCGTCCGTCTCGGGTGTGCCACTGTCGAGTTCTTCGAGCAAGGACGTCGCCGGCTCGGCGCCTGCGTCGTCGTCGATCATGACGGTAGAGAAGAGAAGCCAGAAGCTTGAGACACCGGAGAACGACGCTGGACTGGATTCGCCTGAAAGCACGTCGAACCAGAGTGCACCGATGACAACCGGCACTAGACGCGATGGCGCCCAGCGTTCGCGATCTAGCCGTTCTGCGCTTACTGTTCCAGCGCCACCGACGCGTGGTCCGCTGACTTCCACGAGCTCGGCTGTGGACCGCCGTTTGATCGAAAAATACGAGCGAGTGAACACCGAGATTGAGCAGGTCATCCGCGCCACCAACTCCGATGGCCAAGCTGAGAACGGAGAACTGCTCAAGCAAGTGCGCACGGAACTGAAAAAGGCGAAGCGCAACTCGTCCCAGATTATCCAGAGCCAGAAGGAATTGCTCGAGAAGATGGAACGCCAAGAGCGCGGAGGCATTCGTCGAATGTTCTCGATGAACCGAGAACACAAAATGGAGAAGCTCCGCCACAAGCTCTGCGAGAAGCTCAACCAGTCGGTCGCCGCCGAAGAGCAGCTCAACCGTCTCGAGCGTCAGTCCGTGTCGCTGACGCGGATGTCATTCGGCTCCATGTGCGGCATGGGAACCGGCATGGAGTTTGATGAGCTGTGCGAGCTCGAGCGCGAACGTGACGACGTCCTCAGCAACCTCATTTCAGCCTCCGGTCTCACCGACGCACAGGTGCTTCACTCTCGCCTGGCCCTCTTTTCTTCGGAGAAGCGAGCCTGTGAGTGCGCGATGAAGCAGGTCGAACAGGTCGAGACGTACTATCGCAAGGCACTCCACTTGCTTCGCATCGCGTTGAGCACGATCTTAGGCCCAACGTACTCCGGTGGACTGAAGGAGTTCGTGCTGGGACCGTACCCGCTCGCTGTGGAAGCCAGTCAGCTGATTGAGCAGGCGTGTCGTGCCATTCAGCCAGAGTCTCGCCGCCGTTACAAGGCCTACACGCCTGAGCTCAGCAGCGTCCGTCCGCCCAAGTTCCCTCAGCCAATGATCGACTTCGCGAAGCGTGGCACTCGATCAAATTTTGATCCGAGTAACGCGGCGGCCATTGAGGCGATGCGAAAGCTGCGCACCTCCGAGAATGTGGTCATTTTGCTGCAGCGAATCGTCATTGCGAAGCTGGAACTCATCGAGAAGTGGCGCCGCGACGTGGAGCGTGACCAGGAGAGCGCGGACGACGGATACCGCAAGGTGGATGCTCGGTTGCAAGAGCACATCGCACGGCTCGCACGTAGTGTGGCTGCTGCATAGAGCGTTGCCGTGTCCTTCGTCGCTCTCATCTTGGCGCCCGCCAAGCGTGCTGTCATCATATGTGAAGACTTCGGCTGAGTGCAGCCATCCTACAAAAACAATTCAAGGCGCCACAAACCGAGAAGAAAAGGCGGAGTTGCAGGGATCGTGGATTACTCGTGACCGTGTTTGGTGGACGACGAACCACGGTCAGCTCTTCTCCAGCGGATACAAAGGACTATTTATTATGCTGTGCTCAAAATGCCTGAACATATAAACTCGACAAAATATGAAGCGAAATTGCGGGCGCCTTCCGAAACTGAAATGGACTAGAGATTTTGATCTTGCAGAGAGTCTTCATGCGACTGGAGAAGAGAATGGCCTTACGGGCGGTCGGCCCACGAGCTCGTCGACTTCACTGGTGTCAGGAAGGTCTTCATCATCCGTTACGGACGGCGACGGAGTAGTCACACGCAGACGAGTGTGTAGCTGGTCTAGTCGACACTGCATAAACTGCTCGGACAGGCCGTTGCAGATCACACACGTGCAGCCTTCGTTGTTCTCCTGGACGACGACGTAGGGCGAGATCTCAGCATACTTGGAGTACGACTGGAACTCTACACAGACGTATTGAAGGCCTCTCATCAGCATCATGATGAATATGGCCATATTAGCAAGAAAACCAGGGACAATGAAGCCTTCGCACCTGCGTAGTCGAGTTTCCATCGGATGGAGCAGCAGCCGCGGTCGCAGACCCAGAGCTTGGTGTTGCGGCGCGTCGGTCGCGTGGCCTTCGCTTCCAGTGGCGGAGACGCTCGATTCATGACCAAGGTCGGATGCCGACGAGCTCCTCGCATCGGCTACATGAGACCGTGGTTAGTTCATTGCGGTCTAACCAACGCCGACGCAGACTAACTCACCGGATCTTTCCGCCAAACGTCGTAGTACTCTAGTTCCACTGACGGCGCGCACGTACTGCGACAGGTCCCCATGTTGCCTTCGTCACACTTCACGTCGTCTAATGGACAGTTGAGTGACGTCTGCGTCAGTTGGTGCGCCTCGCCAGGGGGATATGTTTGGCCACCTCCCACGAAAGTGACGCCAGTCATGAGCCGCTCGGCTTGCAGCGAATTTTAGACCAAACGCGGGTATGCGTGTACCCATCGTACCTACATTAGCTGTCCCTAGAAGCCGAAGAATCTTCTCGTTAGACGGTGCCGCCAGAAAAAAAAAGAAAAAAAATGCGCCGTCCAGTCTAACTTTCGCCAACTTTCTCCCGAACAGGCTGCTCGCAACCTGCCAACTTCAATGTCAGACGAGCTCTATGCAGCCAGCCTGTACCCCCTGAATAGAGCACCCATGTTCCAAAAAGCGACCACATTTCATGTCATATCGGTTCCTAACTCTATCTGTTTGATGTGATGCGGATTGCTGCACGTACGTGCTGGTGAAAATGGAGGCTGCCGACCCGAGCGTGAGCGCGTCGATCGACTTCAACGGGCCGCTAAATGCGCTTGCGACGTCGCCCAACAAGAAACTGATCGCAGTGGGCGGTCGCGATGGTGCGTGGCTTTCATTTCATGCGTTTATGGTCATGGGAAGCTCACTAGTTGCTCCAACGTCCAACATCAATCAGTGCTCAAGATCGTGGCGCTCGAATCCACGGGCTTCACAGAGCGCCGCAACCTGCGCGCGGGCAAATCGAACCTCAACTTCAGCACCAACGACATTCGC
>JAADXB010000110.1:0-24979 GCA_023337495.1 Pythium diclinum | reverse complement strand
GTACAAGTCGTACCAGAAGAAGAACAAAATGGTCAAAGACCTGTTCACGAGCCGCCCGACGCTGCCGCCGGCGAAAGAGCCCAAGCGATGAAATCACAAAATGATTTTATTATCTTAAATATCGCGGTAGATGAGCTCATACTGCGGGATCCGCGACTTGTCGATGGGGCATTGGACGATCTGCTTGCCGTGCTTGGCGCCACGGTAGATTACCTGTATAACCAGCGTTGTGTTAGCAACATCAATCAAACAGCCTGTGGATGTTTGATTAAGTGCGGCGCACCTCGACAAGATCAATGAGATCCTGCTTGGTTCGAAAGGCGCCAATGAACTTTGTATGGTCTGGCGTGCTAAAATCAACATCAACATATCATTCCATCCATCAATCAGTCAGGTGGGGGATAACATTGATGTTGCCGGTTGATTGATGTTGAGCAGCTCACCCGTAGTCGACCTTCATGTGCTGCGCGTTGAAGAAGAAGATCGTCGCCGGCACGAGCGTGATATCAAAGTACTGGCAGTACAGCGGCACGTCCTCGGCTTCGACGATGCCTATCCGGGCCATCTTGGACAGCTCGCGCTCGCATTTCGCCAGCTTCAACACCAGATAGTTAGTAAAACCCTCCAAGAACTCGACCACAACAGCGTCACGTACAATGTCGTCTTGCTGCATGCACACGAGGTCGCTGGCGCGGCCGAAGCGCAGCACCAGAACCTTGTCTTTTGTATTGCGGATAGCGTCGTCGATCGCCGCCTTCGTGGCCAGGCGCTCAAGCAACAGCGACGCCATTTTCGGTTGTAGCTGTCCGTCTTTCTCACCAAATCCATTCATCATCATACGAGCGACGTAATGTACTGATATAACGCGTTGTTGCCAACGGCCAAGCTAACTTATGTCAATGCATTAGTTCATCCTCTGCTCTTCAACCACGAAGAGCTCTTCTCGACGTCGCCGTCGGGTTGTGGGCTTGGTCAGCGCGATGGATCTTGCTGTAGTACTTCTCACGTGACTGGATATCTCCTGTCACTGGCAGATCCAGCACAGAGACCGTGAGGTTATAGGAGACGTCGTTGTCGATTCCAAACACGCCGATGTGCAGTGCGATCGACCGGTTCTGGACGTCGTCTTTGCGTGGGAAGCCATCCAGATACGTGAACAGCTTCACGAAGTCACCGCCTACGTGCTGGGAGATCCACGAGGCGTGTCCCATGCGTGGGTACTTCTCCATGCTGGACAAATACAGGTTCGCGTCGCCACCATGGCGGCTCGTCGTGAGGTTCACGTTGATCTGGTGCTCGTGCTCATGGCGCAAGATACAGAGATGGTAGAAATGGTATTGATCCTCGTCCACCGTGCCGTTCATCGTTCGATTCGGCGTCACACGCTCGCCGATCTCGAGGCTTCGCTGCTCGATAGTGCCGTCGGAAGCCAACTGAATCTCTTCGAACTCGCAGCCGCCACCGGAGCTAGTCGTTCCCTCAGGGTACACCACCGGTGCCGTCGGGTTACCCTCTCCTCTGACGATAGACGCGCATACTGAGAGAGCGAGCAGTGCCAGCGCGTATGTCTTCATCTCCGTTGATGCGCAGAGTTCTCCGTCGCTTCGCGATCTGCTGTGGTAGCTGATCGCTCCAAAATAGCTCTTCGCCCTTTCAGATGGGTACAGGTTACACTGTAACTCCAACCATCACTCTCGACTTGAAGTCGAAGTCCATCAATCACGCCAAGTCCATCAATCACTTGAGCTCTTCGACATCAACGGCTTGGCGACGCTGTAAGATCGCTGGACGATCCCAGCTCACGACGCCCGTCTTCAGGTTGGCGTAGTAAAACATCCCGCACGAAGGGTCCCACACCTTCTTGTAGGCCTGCGCGAGCCTCGCGTCCAGGTCGCGTCTGGCTTGGCGGGCTCGATACAATCCCTGTAACCTCACGGCCGCTGTCTCCTCCGTCCACACTTTCTGCGGCCTTGCGTGCATTGCTGGTGCTAATAGCTTCTGCATGCGCTGCTGGCGAGACCGCGGCGACAGCACATCGGCCTGGGTGTTCCGCAGCAGTAGCGGCTTGTCCCACGAGACCTCTTTCGTGCGCGTGTTGTGGTAGTAGTACATCTCGGCGTTCTCATCGTAGATCCGCTCGTAGACGCCACGACACATCTCCAGAAGCATTGCAAAGCCGCGTCTCTTGCGGAAGACACGCTGCACCATCGACGCTGCGTCTTCCACAGTCATTTTGCTTCGTAGCTCGGCTAGTTTCCTCTCCTTCTGGTGTCGTTCAGCTTCTTCTTCTAGCCGATCACGTGTCCGCGGTGTCAGCAGCTCGTCGTCACTTACCCAGCGAGGCTTCTGCCACTTGACTTCATCAGTTCTCGTGTTGTGGTAGTAGAATCGAGACGACGATGCGTCCCAGATCTTCTCGTACACCGACGAGATCAGTTTACGGAAGTGGTATCTCGCATGGTGCGCGCGAGCCATTCCTTGGATCACTTGAGCGGCATACTGCCGCCTTTCTTCTTCTGATGGCAGTTGCTGTAGCTTGCTGACGCGTGGCTCTTTCATACAAGCAGCAGCCTTGTCGTCTTCCTGGTTGCGTGGTGGCTTGGGTTGGGCCAAGTCGCCGCTGCCCAGTCCTTTGGGCTTGCTCCATTTCGTTTCCTTGGTTCTCGTGTTGAAGTAGTAGGTCTCCCCTGTGGCTGGATCCGTGAAAGTCTGGTAGACACTTTGGATCAGCTCCCGCATTTGCTTCCGCGCCTTGCGGATCTTCCACATCGCCTGGATCTTGAGCAGCGCATCTTCTCGTGTGAGCGGCTTCTTCGCCAGTTCCACGTGGATCTGCTCCACTAGATCCTTTAGCGTGCTTGCGATCGTCGTCACGCTTTCCCGCACTCGCTGGAAGTCGATTTCACCAGTCGGAGTACGCATTTTCTTCGCTGGTATCGCTGTCGGAGGTGGTCGTGGGTGCACTCGCGTACCAGGTCTCGACGCTGCAGTGCGTGGCGGTGGAGGTTTGCTGCTCGTCTCTTGAGAACGGAGAAATGATTGGGTTTGCGCGAGCAGAATCTGCAGTTCTCGCGCATCTTGCTCCAGATTATGGCTACAGGTCGCACTCCAGATCAGTAAAAGCCAGGGGAAGATGCTGTTTGCTGTATCTGGACGTACTAGGTGAGATGGGTCATCCAGCTTTGCTCCGGATTCACTTCGTCTGTGTAAAATCAGCAATGGTCAGCGTACCGGAGGGGATAATCAGTGAGATTTGAGCGCGCAATGACCTTGAATGGGGCTCCACGCGTGCTCCATGCGATACGGTGGATGGCGAGCGGCAAAACAAGCATCACAATAGAAACCCAGCTTGCGATCATCGTATCTACATCATATCAAAGCCGGCAGATCAGAATCTTCCCGCATCAAACGATCTGCTTGGTTCGTACTGGATGCAGTGGTGGCACTTTTTCGTCGCGGCGCCTCGATTGCACTGCACTTGGAAGCTACAAAGCCGCTGTCGGATTAATCCTGTGAGCAAAGTGCGCCTGGTATCATAGGATTCGTAGGATGCACAAGGGGACCTTACAGCAGGAAACTTGGTGTTTTGTAGCTCTTTTGCATGAGCAAGTTGCTGCTTTGCTGCTGCTGGTGCATGGACACTGGGCCGCCTTTCTCGGTACTGCGCCACGATTTCGGCCCTGGATTTGACTGCCGTGCTGCCTCCATAGTCCGCCCTGTGCCAGCGAGGATCACCGAGTCTCCCTGGCCATTCCGGATACGGCACGCCAGGCCCAGAAGCCGTCGCGGGTGGAGCTTCGCTTCCTGCCATCATCAGTGAGGCGACACAGCGCCGGCGGCGATGGCATCAACGCCCAATGTATCCAAGTCTGTAATTAGCATGTTTGCAAGTCAACTACGCGTGGCGTTGGTGAGCCGATGGCTATTTTCTCACAGCTAATGCGGGAATCTAGCTTCTGTGCTTCATCCTCCTGTGTGAAATTTGACCAGCTTCCGTTCAAGTGGGCTCGATTGCAATGCGCGTGCTGCTGGTCAATGGGTACGCAGCGTCGAACTCACAGGGCCGCGAGCGCTATGAGGAGTTCCGGCAGCATGTCAGTCGCGTCATGAAGGAGATTGAACGTCAGGACGTCACGCAGATCGACATCATTGTACGTAGCACGTCGTCTCTATGAGGTCATCCATACTGCCATCGTTGGTCTCACTTATCAGCCTCACTTTCAGGAGAAGGCGAGGCAAGATCTGGATGAGTTCCTGTTCGAAATGCACTCGGAACACGTCGAGCCGAGCCGCATTTCCAACTTCGATCGGCTCGACTTTGTCTTCGTCGCAGGAGATCCGAGCGCCAGTCCGTGGTCGCCTGTCATGCGCAAGTTGTCGCTGCTTGCGAAGATGTGTATGATGACAGGCAAGTGCTTTTACGGCAGTGGTCTGGGTGCGGGGCTACTTGCGTTTCTCTGTTCGACTGCTGGGGAACGGCTCGTCGTGATGAACAACCAAGGCCGTGGCAGTCTCATCGACAACGTCCAGGCCGTTCCGGCTCCTCCTCCCATCCCAGCGTCAGTAGCTACAGTGGGAAACAGCGCGTCGATGGGACTAGAGGTTCTGCTTGACACACGGACAGGCGACTTCTTCACGTTTGACCGCCGTGCGCACACGTGGGTGCCACACGGAAACACCGGACTCATGCAGCACACAAGCGACCACGCTCACGACTACGGCTCTCGAATGAACACGGCGCGTGCTGGAACGAAGACCCACCGCTCGGAATTGAGCCACGCTCTGTACAGATCCAAGCGAGGCGACACGAAAGGTTGCTGCCGCCTAGAATCCACTAGCCACCCGCTATTCAATGCATTTGCGACGCGCGAGTTCCTGGTCAATTGCAAAAGCGCGTGGGATCTGGACGACCGCATCAACGCTACGGGCAACAACAAGTACAAAGTACTAGTCGACAGCAGCCGCGGCCCGATGCTGATCGAGTTTGGCAACTGCGTCGGCTCGCACTTTGTGCTCTCGAAAGAATACCCGGAAAGCTGCAAGCTGCTGCGGAATTTCGTCGTTTCCAAGTACGAATCACTCAAAGTGCACGAACATATCGACCGCAGCTACGTCTCTGCGATCAGCGGATCAGCACGACTGAAGGAGAGACTTCAACTAGCGCAGACCAAGGTATCGACTTCCGTCACAGTGGCTTCCGAGCACAGCAACAACAGTGCGCAATTACACATCCACACGGAGCTGCCGACACAAGCCAAGACAATGACGAGTGGCAGGACGTCACCAAAGAGATGCCGCCCAGTATCTGCGGGTCCGTACCGCACGACACCAAAGCCGCCAGAAGCTGTCCGAAAGATCCAGACGTCGCGATCCATGTACCCGTCAAGCGACAGTGGCGGGCAAGCCCTAGGCCAAGCAGCTTCTCCACAGGCCAACGGATTGAAAAATCCAGAGCATGAGCTCAAGCCAGGCGGTGGTGGCAACCAGCCCGAGGCTCGACGGGAGAGTGCCCCTGTCATGCGGCCTCATACAGCACGTGCCTCACTGAGAGTCGCGACTGTACTGCCCAAGAGCAACGAGCCTGAGCTCGAATCACCAGCAACTGATGAGCCGCTGACCACCTCGCCGCTGCCTCCGCAGCTCAGGAATCGAGACCAAGAAGACAACCGCGTGGAGGTCGAGCAGCGCAATCCCATCAAGGCCCACAGGCGGATCCGAGTCGCGCAGCAGAACGAACTGGACAAACCGTACTGCGCCATCGACAAGTTCAACGCCCTGCGCGAGACCGAGAAGCAACAGCACAAGGAGATGTATTACTCCGTCGTGAACGACGCGCCATACATGAGCGAGGAGGAACGCGAACGGCTCGATGAACAGAAAGGCAAGCTCAAGTGGGTCGCTGGCCCCTTCCGCGCTGCTGTGGGCAAGGCCTCGACGCAACTGCCGCTGGAAGCCGGCGTGTTCGCGCGCGCACCATTCGTCCAGAAGAACCAGCCCTTCCACATCATCCAACGACGGCAACTCGAAGCGCCTTCGCCTCCACGTCGCAATCAGCATAGTCCTTCAAAGGTGCATGTACAGCTACAGCAGAAGCGGCGGCCAACGTCAGCGGCAGCGTCGACGCGAAGAGCGCAACGGTGAGTGAGATCTGGGTGGCCTTTCTCAGTATGCAGTTGGAGAGGTCTCTCTCCTCCGCATATTTAGTTTTAGAGTATCCTGTGTAAAACGATATTTGCCTTACCGTCTTATGCGGGTT
This sequence comes from Pythium diclinum, assembly GCA_023337495.1. NCBI lineage: Eukaryota > Oomycota > Peronosporomycetes > Pythiales > Pythiaceae > Pythium > Pythium diclinum. Next base: position 18,723 of record JAADXB010000110.1, on the reverse strand, counting down.
TGTGGGTTTGCCGCCTGTGAGACCCACGGCAACTTTTTGGCGGGAACTAGAGCGGGCGGGGACCCAGTTTTCGCCAACAAAACGCGGGGCGCCAACTGGGAGGATCAATCGCCAACAAACACAAAGCGCCAACGCCAACAAAAGCAGCGCCAACACCAACAAACAACTAAAGCAAAGATGGTGAACCTCACGGCGAACGCGGTGGCGATGCTGTACAACAAGCAGACGCCCGACGGCTTCGAGCCGTGGCTGCAGGTCATCGACACGAAGAAGATCAAGCCGGCCAGTGGCGCCGGCGGCGACCGCTACCGCGTCGTGCTCTCGGACGGCACGTCGTACATCAGCGGCATGCTCGCGACGCAAATGGCGCCGGTAAGGAAACCACTACCAACATCAACTGTATGCATCGATTGATACTGACTGATGGTGGCTCTGTCTGTGTCGTATGTGCAGCTCATGGAGAGCGAGAGCCTCAAGGTCAACTACGTCGTGCAGCTCAAGGACTTTATCGGCAACGAAGTGCAGGGCCGTCGGTGAGTCCTTCTTCCCCATTTTGTTGGTTTCTGTTGGCGTTTTCTACAACACTAACGCCTACCGTCGTCATATAGCATCCTCATCGTGCTGAGCATCGGCGACATCGTGCCTGCGTTTGAGCGCATCGGCTCGCCGCAGAGCATCGAGGGCGGCAAGGCCGCGCCTGTGCCTGCCGCTCCCACGGCCTCCGCGCCTGCGCCGTCCATGGGCTACCAGGCGCCTTCCAACAACGCCTACAACAACAACAGTGCGCCTGTCGCGGCGGCTCCTGCGCCAACGGCTGCGTACCAGGCGCCGCTGTCGTACGGCCAGCCCAAGGCCGACACCAAGCCCGCGAACCCGTACAACCGCGGCCCCGTCGTGCGTCAGGACCCGAACGTGCGCGTGTCGGACATCAACAGTCTGAACCCGTACGCCGGCGGCCGCTGGACCATCAAGGCCCGCGTGACGACGCGTGCGCCCATCAAGAACTGGACCAACGCGCGTGGCCAGGGCAAGCTCTTCAGCTGCGATCTGTTGGACTCCAAGGGCGGCGAGATCCGCGCGACGTTCTTCAACGACGCCGTCGACAAGTTCTACGAGGCGCTGCGTCCATCCAGCGTCCACTACTTTGCCGGTGGTAAGATCAAGATGGCGAACCGCAAGTTCTCGAACGTGAACAACGACTACGAAGTGACGTTCGACCAGCACTCGGAGATCACGCCGGCGCCAGAGGACGGCCAGATCCAGCAGATGAACTACGCGTTCAAGAAGATCGCGATGATCGAGACGCTGGCCGCCGACTCGAACGTGGACGTGATCGGCGTGGTCAAGACCGTCGGCCCTGTGAACGAGATCATGTCCAAGGCCGGCAAGCAGTTGTTCAAGCGAGACATCTCGCTGGTCGACGACTCGAACGCCGAGATCAAGTGCACGATGTGGAACGAGCGCGCGCAGGAGGACTGCTCGAGCTGGACCAACAACGTCGTGGCCATCAAGGGCTGCCGCGTGAGTGACTACAACGGCAAGTCGATCGGCACGCTGTCGGGCTCGAGCTTCACGGTGAACCCGACGATCCCAGAGGCCGCGCACCTGCTCAACTGGTTCAACACGGGCGGCAACATGACGCAGACCAAGTCGCTGAGTGCGTCGTCGGGCGGATTCGGCGGTGGACTCGGCACGTTCTCGGAGCGTGGTGTGATCAACGACATCAAGGCCAAGCAGCTTGGCTTTGGCCAGAAGCCGGACTACGTCACGGTCAAGGGCACGGTCAACTTCATCAAGCACGACACGGGCATCTACTACCAGGCCTGTGTCAAGTGCCAGAAGAAGGTCGTGCCGGACGTGGCCCAGAACTACTCGTGTGAAAAGTGCCAGACCACGTACAAGAACTGCGAGAACCGCTACATCATGTCGGTCGTGATCATGGACCACACGGGCAGCACGTGGACGACGTGCTTCAACGACCAGGGCAAGGTTGTGCTCAACGGCCGCACGGCCGACGAGATTGGCGAGCTGCGAGACACGAACCCGGCGCTTTTTGAGGCCGCGTTCAAGGAGGCGCTGTTCAAGGAGTACGTGTTCCGATTGCGAGTCAAGGCCGAGAACGTGCAGGAGGAGCTGCGCGTCAAGGCTGGCGTGGTTAACCTGGAGCCGATCAACTACGCGGCGGAGGCCAAGGACCTGCTGCAAGCCATCTCGCAGTACGCGTAAACTCAGCAGCGATCACTTCACTTACCCGTTTATTGCATGCCGTAGGTAATACATAATGAAAACAAACACCCTTCGCACAAAGCTAATGATTGTTCCGAAGCCACTCAAAGCGGAACGATAGGTCGTTGCCCATGTGTGCGAGCGGGAAGTCGGTGATGAAGAGGAAGTGCGTGATGAACCAGACTTGCATGGACCACCTCTGGGCCTTGACCACGAACGCGAGCTGGTGCATGCCTGAGGGTTGGCCATGAGCTCGGAAAAGTAGGCAGAGCTGATACAGGACGAGCAACTTGATAGCCACGAGGGGCAGGATGCTGATGGCAAGATGCGCGAGGGTCCTCTGGTCGAGTCCGACGAGGTTGTCGAAGTAGCGCCAGTGAGTATTGGGCAGATACCGCATCCCGATACAGTAGACAAGGTAGAATATCGGCGTGAATACGTCGACGTAGAGCCGCAGCAGCACGAGCTCGCGACAATGAAGTAGGTTGGCGACGGCCTGCGTGGCCGTCGCCTCTCGACGCAAAAGGCCCTCTCTCGCAGCACACGCGGCTGGAGGACCTGTTGCGTGTTGGTATCGGAAGTAGGCAGACTGGAGGTCCATGATCGGTGGTTGGGGATGGTCCTGGTCAATGCGACCAGGCTGCAATTGGGACTTTGCTTTTTCAAAAAGCAGGCGTGCACTCCAGTCGGCGTGCCATGGCGAGCTACAACCACTCGCATTGTTGTCTTTAACGACATCCTTCACGAGCGCATCCACCTGGATCGAGGTCTGCTGCAAGAACCGGTACGTGAGGATGTCCTGGGCAACGTTCAGCACCATCACGACCACGAACGTACCCGCCGAGCGGGCGCTTTGCAGACAAGTGGTCGTGAAGAGTGCATGGAAGAGGTGCGTGCCGCACGAGACGCTCTCGGCCGACAGGTCATGGTGGTCTGTGATGTGCGAGAGGCGCCACATGTGGTGTTTGGCCCACTGCTTGATCCCAAAGAGAACTGCCGACAAGACGATCTGGGAGTAGGTGTCGGCTCGGCGGAAGACGAATCCATACGCGCAGTAGAGAAAGACGACGCCGAACGTGAAGGCTGTGATCCGCTCCATGCGGTCGTGGATTGGCTTGAGCTCGGGGTTGCGGTCGAGAATCTTCTGTATGAACATGTAGCGGATCAAGATCACGCTCAACACGACAGGAATGAGCGGAGTGGCGTTAGAGAATGGCACGGGGAAGACGTGGAAAGCTTGTGCGATGGCTATGATAGCCACCAAGTACGTCGAGATCTGCACAAGTGCGAGCAGTATGAGCCGCGGCCATGGCTGGCGAAGCTGCGGCATGAACTCCTGGACCTGGATATTGTTTGCGATCGCCATTATCCATGTGCGGACGATCTGGCGCAAGAAGAATCCCGGGTTCTGAGACCACGGCAGCATCGGATCTTGTAGCGGAATGAACGCGCTGGCTACGACCGAGGCGACAGTCGGAAGCGTCGCCAATAACAGTGGCGCGAGTTGATGACCGAAGCTGCGGTGGGCGCTGAGCTGGAAGCAGTGGAGCTTCTCGAGCGAGTAAAACCCAGAGTGTTCGGTGTGTGTGTACGCCCACACGTAGTCGACAAGCCGCAGGACCCAGGAACGACGACCAGCGGACAGAGCAGCTGAGGACACGGGCACCACGGCGTTGAGTCGTGCGAAGCCCATGGCCACTTGTCGACGATGGTAAGACCAGGACGGGCGAGTTGTTTGGGTTGGATGGTCTCAGAACAGACTAGTCACTCTGCTTACGCACTTGCGTTGTGGTGAGGGCGAGCATAAATAGCTCGTGGAGGAGGAGGCGGCCGGTGGGTGCTATTTCTCTTTGTCCGCTACGTCTCTATGCGGAACGACAGGTTGTTGCCGATTTGCGCGACCGGGAAGTCGTTGGCGTTGAGGAAGCTGAGGGTGAACAAAGTCACGTGGAACACAAGGCGGACGAGCAGTCGCCCGAAGAAGCCCGCGTTGTGCGTTCCCGACAGTGATGAGCGCTCAATGGCATAATCGTTTGGACAAACAATGACGAATGCTAGTCAAACGTGTGCTAGTTGAACGCGGTGGGTGGTGTCCTCACTCGACGTGGTTCTTGTCAGATTTAGATCTGCCATCCAACTGAGTATTTGTAGCCATCCAACACACCTCAACGCGCCAGCGACAATGACTGATACGTTGGCGTGGTTCATAAGACACCCCTGAGTATCTTGGCTTCGTCTGCTAATGCTTCTTCCGCAGCCACTCAAACCGAAACGACAGGTCGTTGCCCATGTGTGCGAGTGGAAAGTCGACGAGCTGCAGGAAGTTCATGACGAACCACGTCTGCATGGACCAGCGCTGGGCCTTGACCACAAACGCAAGTTGATGCATGCCTGAAGGCTGGCCGTGGGCTCGGAAGAGCTGACACACTTCAAACAGCACGATGAGCTTGACCATCACGAGCAAGCACACGCTGCTAGCCAGCTGCAGGATCGTTCGTCTGTCGAGTCCTGCGAGGTTCTCAAAGTAGTTCCAGTGGCCGTTGGGCATATACCGCATCGCGATGCAGTAGCCGAGATAGAAAAGTGGCACGAACACGTCGACGAACAACCGGATCAGCATGAGCTCTCGGCAGTGGAGTAGGTTGGCCACAGCCTGCGTGGCTCTTTCCTGCCGCTTGCTAGAGCCTCTCGGTTGGCTCGTTGTCGTCGGCTCAATCCTAGCGTCCGTGGTGTTTAAAGACGTCTGTCGATACCGAAAATACGCCGATTGTAGCGTCATAATGGGGCTTCGCGCGACTGCTTCCTGGTCGCTTCGCTGGTCGCTGTCGGGACTCGGCTGTCTGTCGTCGGTTCGCCATTGAGCTGTCCACTGGGCTTGGAACGGACTCGTCGTGATGCCGCAGCTCTTGAGCTCCTTGAGGATCGCGTCGACTTCATGGGAGATTCTTCGTAATGACCGATACGCCAGCACGTCTTGGATCAGGTTCAGCACGAGCACGATCACGAGTGTACCCGCGGAGCGAGCGGTTTGCAGGAACATGGTCACGTACAGCGCGTGGAAGAGGTGGACGCCACAGGAGACGCTCTCGGCGGACAGGTCGTGGTGGTCGAGGATGTGGGAGATATCCCACATGCGGTGTTTGACCGACTGCTTGACGACGTACAAGGCCACAGACAAGAGGATCTGCGCGTAGTTCTGGACGCGTCGAAACACGAAGCCGTACACGCAGTAGAGCAGGATGAGGCTGAACGTGAAGCCCGTCATCTTCTCCATGCGCTCGTGGACGGGCTTGAGCTCCGGGTTGCGTTCCAGTACGCCCTTAACGAACACAAAGCGAATGACGATGGACACGATCGTCGTTGGTAGGATTGGGATGAGCGCCGAGAACGGCACGGGGAAGATGCCGAACGCCTGTGCGATGCACACGATCGTGGTGATGTACGATAGGATCTGGACCAGCGACAGTAGAATGAGCCGTAGCCACGACTGCCGAAGCTTGGGGATGAGCTCCTGGATCTGGATGTTGCCGCTGACGGCGATGAGCCACGCGCGCACGAGCTGCCGCACGTAGAAGCCCGGGTTCTGTGTCCACGGCAGTGTCGGGTCCTGCAGCGGGATGAGCTCCAGGCCCGTGACCACGACGATCGTCGGCAGCATCGCGGCACACAGACATGTGAGCTGTCCAGACAGAGTCGACGGCGGCGCGGCCTGGAAGGCGTACAGCTTCTCCAGCGAGTAGAAGCCAACGTACTCCGGGTGTGTGTAGTCATACGCCCAGTCCGACAGGCGAGAGCACCAATGCGGATGGGCGGCGTTGGGCTTGGCATCCGCCGGGCCTGGAAGCGTAGGAGCCACGGAGCTCAAGTGCAGTGATGGCCTGGGCTGACCCTGACGCATGATAGCGAGCAATCTGCCGCGTCAAGGACTGCGTTAATGCGACGTCCTGGGCAGCTGTCACTCTGTCACTTTGTCACCTTACAGGGTTGTTCATCATCTCGAAATAGTACGTCAGGCCGACAAAACCACAGTCCTCTGTTGGAGCATCTCATCCGAGTGAGAAGAAGCGAGTCAAGTAGTCAACTAGTCCATTCGGCAGAGGGTGTAGTAGTGCTTCCGCATTCTTTTGAGAAGGGTGGTGTTAAAAAACACCAAGTGAAGAGTTGAATCGATGTTCACAGAGCGAGGAGGCCTGCTCGTCTTGAAATCCAGTGGCTAGTGATGAGCAGCCAGTAGGATACGAAGAAGCAGCGAGGCACTGCGCTTGTAGAAGTCACCGACGTTGTTGTTGCGGGATGCGCGCGAGATGATGCGCTTATCCGCCGAAGCCGTAGAGGGTGCGGCCCTGGCGCTTGAGCGCGTAGACGACGTCCATGGCCGTCACGGTCTTTCGGCGCGCGTGCTCAGTGTAGGTCACCGAGTCACGGATGACGTTCTCGAGGAACACCTTGAGCACACCGCGGGTCTCCTCGTAGATGAGACCGGAGATACGCTTGACACCGCCACGACGAGCGAGACGACGGATGGCCGGCTTGGTGATGCCCTGGATGTTGTCGCGAAGCACCTTGCGGTGACGCTTGGCGCCACCCTTGCCGAGACCCTTACCGCCCTTTCCACGACCAGACATTGTTGTTGGAGTTGCTTTGCTTTGACACTTCGGTAGAAGATTGCAGAATGACTTTGCCGATCACAGGCGCATTTTCCCGCTCGCTTCAAAAGGGAGAGAGCTTCCCGCCCAGCAGCGGCGCCTTTCTCTCCGAAACGGGCAACTCCGAACCGCAAGTTGCAACGGCACCAACCGCAAGAGGCTCACTGAAGGCTACAGTCCTCGCATTCTGATTGGCTTTCTCAGTCAACAAACGCTGCAGTGTTTTCATTGGTGGAGGGCTTAATTGGTGGGATATGATTGGTGGGTTCTTAAATAACGTGATGTGATTGGCTGGATGGTTCAAATCGAACAGACACTTTGTTGGTATTTTGGTCGTGTTGGCGCTTTTCACTCAAGGCGGGAAAAACGCTGTGCGCTGGTTGGGCGGAAGGCTCCATCGTCTGGTGTGGCGTGTGAAAATGGAGCCTGTGTGGTGTCCGGAAACTCATTCTCCAATTTGCCCGCATCCGCAAACCCAAAGAAACTAAGCAACCATGGCTCGTACCAAGCAGACCGCGCGTAAGTCGACGGGTGGCAAGGCCCCTCGCAAGCAGCTCGCCACCAAGGCCGCCCGTAAGAGCGCGCCTGCCACCGGTGGTGTCAAGAAGCCGCACCGTTACCGTCCAGGTACGGTCGCTCTTCGTGAGATCCGTCGCTACCAGAAGTCGACGGAGCTGCTCATCCGCAAGCTCCCATTCCAGCGTCTCGTCCGTGAGATCGCCCAGGACTTCAAGACCGACCTGCGCTTCCAGGGCTCGGCTGTGCTCGCCCTCCAGGAGGCCGCTGAGGCCTACCTTGTTGGCCTCTTCGAGGACACCAACCTCTGCGCCATCCACGCCAAGCGTGTGACGATCATGCCAAAGGACATCCAGCTGGCCCGTCGCATCCGTGGCGAGCGCTCGTAAATTGCCGGATCTGATCGTGCGCCTAGCCACTTCGGTGGCGCGTATGGGATGACCTAGCAGTCGCAACTACATGGCCTGACTTCTCTCGGGGAGCAGCCAACTTTCACTTGGTGTTTTTTAACACCACCCTTCTCACAAGAATATGTACACTACAATTACCCCTAAATATGCTTGCCTCATGATACTAATCCATGTCTTTAAGGATCGATTGCACGCGAGTAAAAGTGGCAGGGGCTACTGTAGTCATAGAGGGAGTAGGCGTGCATGTCGTCTGAATCGAGGAGTAGCGAAAAGGAGTTCTCATAATGCCCCGATGCGATTTGAACGTGGGATTGCGATTGAACTGCAGTTATCTAGGCTTGCAGTCGTTCGGACGAGACAAACTTGGTGCCACATGCAGCACATCTGTACAGTCATAACAGCACGAGGGTTAGAGCGTGGAATGAAGGGCTGTCTGGAATAGGTTGGGTTGACCACGTACGGGAAGTCGTCGTCCGATGCGACGGCCGTCTGCAGGCAGTAGTAGCAGTAGACGTGCTGGCAGGACGTGATGTACGGCGTCTGCGGCGGCGAGATGCCGCAGAGAGTACACTGCGCATCGCGCAACGAGCCGCTGGAGCTGGAAGGAGAGGAGCTCAGCGACGCCGTCGCGCGCATGCGGCTCCACGTGAGGAACGGCAAGATAAAGCTGCCGAATTCCTACAGATACAGACACAGACACATACATCATTAGCACGACCACACCAGAAGCTACGCCGGTGATGAGAGAAACGCACCATGAATCCATCCCAGAGAAGCTGGCGCGTCATGTACTCAAAGTTGATGATGCGCGGCGCTGCAGTCGGCACGATGCTGCGCAGTTGCAGACCCAGTAGCCGCTCCGGAAGCGAGCGGTAGGCGCCGTTTTTCAGAAACACGAGCAGGTTGGCGAGCTGACAGGCGATCACCGTGGTCTCGAATCGCTTCATCCACGCCAGCACGCGAGAACGTCGACTCTACAACAACCACAGAGCCGTGAGTATTCGCATTCCGACAGGCGTTGTAGGTGGTCTCATCACTCGTACCTCAGCTGGTGAGTTTGAATCGGCGTTGTCGTTGCTGGCGTTCCATCGTGCGAGCGTGAGATATCGGAACACGCGCTTCCAGGCGTACGGGAGGCCGATGGAGAGCAGGAAGAGCGCACTGATCTTCTTCCGCGTCAACGCCTCCGGTGGGTACTGCACGTTCTCTAGCTTCATGCCTGGCGTCGGCTACAACGATCCGCACACAGCTTAGTCAAACATATAGCGGCTCATAGTGAAAGCTTCCACACGAACGCACCCGCCGCATGCCCGTGGAGAACGCGAACAGGAACGCGCCCAGCAGCGCATCGATCTCTGGCTTGATACCTTCGACGACGCCAGGCTCGAACATGCTGAACATGCAGCGGAACGGCACTTTGAGCAGACCCATGATCTCGCCGTCCAGGATTTGCGCGTCCCATTTGTTCACGCGCTGGCCCTGGCTCACGTCTCGCAGCAGCGCGTAGTTCACGCGCGTGGTGGGCTTCGCGCGCAGTGTCGCATCCAGCGCGCTATCGCGTAGCGCCGCCGCCGCGGCTTCGGCGTGAGGCTGCGTCATCTCGACTGCGAGGAGCTCTTCACGTTTGTTTGCTCCTGTCCGAGTTGCACCCCGTCAGCAGTCAGGTAAACACTTTACTGTGGATAGGAAAATAGTACCCCCGGTAGTACAACGCTTCTTCAACCTCACAGATCACAGGCGAGCTCCTGAGCTCGTGTTGCTTCGGTGAAGAGGTCATGAGCTTGGCGATCCAGCTTCAAAGTCAATGCAGGAAGCTCATCAGGACGGTAGTCGTGTCTGTGCATTTCTCGTGCGTGCAAGTACTTACGAGTACCGTACGAGCACGTGGCAGCACGGAGGAGTACCGTAGCTCTTCGCACAGGAGGTGTCGCATGAAGCAGCCGCATCACTCGTGCGTGGGCCAATGCGAATGATGGTGCAGTGATGTTGCCGCGTGGCGTGCGTGGTGCGCATGAGGCCGTTGCCAGGAGAATGTGCGTGATGCAGCGTCTGTACCCATGTTGCTGCGCCGTCCACGTGGAAGTTGTCGCGTGAGTGTTGCTTTGGAGCAACATTCTAGAACCCAGTCGTGAATGTCGCGCGAAGGTCGCACCAACGCACCAATGACACGCCACAGGCAAGGCAACATCCACACATTCCACGTATCCATTCGACAAAGCGCCACGCAGGTGACGGACGACGGCGACGACGATGATGGTAACCACGGTGAAGACTAGCACACGCAGTACGCGAGTGAGACGATGGGGCATGTGGCTGCTGCTTGTGGTGGTCGCAGTGCTGGCACTGATGCTGCACACGGCGAACGCGCAAGAACAACAACCTACCAATGGTGGCGTGGTGGTCGACAACCAGCCACAGCAGACGAAGGAGGTCGTTCCAGAGTTTGTGCCGACGCACGAGTGGCAAGACATTCTGCCTGGACAGGGTATCCCTCCGGTGCGTGGTTACGCATTGTTTGATTGATGAACGGTTGGGTTTGATTGATGGATGGATTGATGATTGATGCAGGGGCTCCATGTGCGATTGAACCTGGCGACGGGCAAGCGCGAGGCGAAGATCATCAGCGAGGACGAGGATGACAGCGTTGCGATTGCCGGCGCTGAGCAAGCGGAGGATGTTGTGGGCAGGGCGGCGAGTGAGGAGGAGAGTGTGACTGTGGCGACGGATATCACTGGCGAGATCAAGGAGGCGACTGTGACGGCACCGTCGTCCGCTGTGGAATCCCACGCGCTTACGATAGTGGAGACGGAGGAAGCGAATGCTGAAGAGGAAGAAGAGACGCTCAAGGTCGAGGAAGAGCAGCCAGCGGCTGAGGCCGTGGAGCCGCTCGATGAAGCGCCTCCAGCCAAGACGGAGCCAAACTGGAACCACGAAAAGATCTACGAAGTGCTGCAGGCGCTGCCCACGCCTCCAACGGTGGACGGCATGGACATCTACGAAGCTCGTGCTCGCCTTGCCGAGCCAGAGTTCCGTCGCCAGATGATCAAGCTGTGGAAGAAGCGTCAGGAGGAACTCAAGGAGGCGATTGACACGATGCAGGACGACGCCAAGTACGTCGCCAAGCTTCTCGATCAGCTCCGTGAAGCTGAAAAGAACGGTGATACTGAAGGCCAACTGCGCGTGCTGGAGGTGCTCGAGTGGGAAGTCCAGGACCTCGACAAGACCCACGTGTTCAACTTTATTGGCGGCTTCAGCGTGATCTCGGACTACCTGAACTCGACCAACTTGCCCGTGCGAGCCAGTGCATCGTGGCTCGTGGGCACGGCTGTGAAGAACTACAAGGACGGTCAGGACTGGGCGATTAATGCCGGCGTGATTCCCAAGCTGGTCGACTCGCTCACGCTTCCACTGACGGCGGTGGACGCGGACCGAGCCAACCAGATCCACGAAGTCAAGAAGAAGGCACTGTACGCGCTCTCGTCGCTGGTTCGCTTCAACCCGCGCGGCCAGCGGCTTCTGCTCTCGCTTCAGGGACCCAACACGCTGTCGCAACTGCTCGATGGCAAGCACCCTCTCGGTGTGGAGCTCAAGTCGGTGCTCTTCGTCCACGATCTCTTCCAGGAAGGAGTCCCGACGACGCCTCTGAATGACGACCAAGCTGCGCTGCAGCAGCTCCACGACGCCTTCCGATCCAGCGAGTGGTGCTTGCACACGGCCGAGTTCATCGCAGCTCACGTACGTGCGAGGTATACCTGATCTTTGATGTGGGCCTGCTGATACTGATGTGGTGTTGTTGTGTTTTGTCTCACAGGCACCAAAGCTGGAGCGCCACCAGGTCGTGGAGGCCATCCAGGCCATGCAGGCGCAGCTTCCTGCTTGCAAAAGCCACTTTGCGTCCGTGGACGCCAAAGCCACGATCCATTCGATCCAGTCCGCTTGGCAGGCAGACTCCTCGCTGAACGACGACGACCGAGAAGACCTCGTCGCGGTCAGCTCGGCGATCCTGACTGAGCTGTGAGCTAAGCCATGAACACACAACAAAACACTGAAAGCCTAATATACGATGTCGGTTGATATAAATATGGAGAGAGAAAAGACTCAAAACATTGAAAACCCCCACACTTCAACGTGGGCGATCTCAAACTCGGACTCGGATGTGAGCGGTCGGTTGCCAAAGGTCTCCGATACGCTCGTCGAGCCGCGCGAGAGGTCCGAGTTCATGAACCAGGCGAAGCCGCCGCCGCCGCCCATGGCGATCGAGTTGTCGTTGCTGAACATGAACATCGTGTTGCTGCGTTTCCAGCTGAAGACCTCAAAGTTCGGCACGGTCGTAAACACAAACGACTCCCCGCTGCCATAGTACGACAGCGAGTTGGCCCACGGCGTCGGCACGAAGCCTCCAAACACTTCACCCTTGCAGGTCTCTACGACGATCAGTGTAGCTCGCTCGCCTCGGGCCTTGCGCATGAGCGTATGGAGACTCGAGCCGTGTTGGGAGAGACTGTACAGCAGATTCCAGTCGTACCCACGCAGTCGCATGGGCAAAAACGCCTCAATCTTCGGTACGAGCTTGGGTGCTTGCCGTGTATCCGACAGGACGTCGGCTTCCTTTGCGCCGATCAGCTTGGGCAGCGCGTACACGTCGTCCTGTTCTTCCTGGTTCGTTGGTAGCCGCTCCGAGTACGAGCGCATCTTGAGCCGTCGCGTGGTCTTGTTCGTCTGTGCGTTGGCATTCTTCTGCTGGGCCTGGTCTTTCATGGTGGTCGAGTCACTGTTGCTGTCGAAGCCGAAGGTGCCGAATAGAGCACTGAAGAAGCCCGACAGAGGCTGCTGCTCCTGGATCACGTCCAGCGTGCTTCGACTCTTGGCTCTGTCACACATCATCATTCGTTAGTAAAACCGTTAATTATGGGATCGTGCACCCACAGGGAGAATCCAAAACCACTCACTTTTGCGGCGACGCCGCCTGCTTGTCGTCGTCCACGACAGGCTCTTCTTCGCTTTGGTTCGACGGGGCGCGTGGCTCTGCTTCTTTGCCTTTGCCCGTGAGTTGTCGCTGGCGCTCTAGCCGGTCGGCAAACTCCTTCGCACCCGGCAGCTCCGGCATACTCTGGCTGCGCTTCTTGCGGTGCAGCACGAGCTTCTGGCCCGTGAACACGTTGCCGTCCCACAGATTGTTCATCGCGCGCACCTCCGCCTCCTTCATGCCATGGCTAATAAGTCATCAAGTATCATCGCACAGATTAGCCAACAGACCACGGAGAAGACCCATCACTACATGAAGCATGCAGCGTACCGCAAGGCGATGCCCGCGAGCGTGTCGCCCGGCTGCACCACGTAGGCTTGCTGCGGGCGCTTGGGCTTGGCGTTCTTAAAGTCCAGCGGCTCGAAGATCTTGATCATCGCGGCGTATTCGTGTGGGTTCCTCTTGGCGTGCGTCGATTGTATTGGGAACTGAACTGCACCACCGCCACGACCACGACCGCTCGCGGTTCCGGCGTTCTCAGGGACGGAGATGATGGGCGCGTTTCTGCGGAATGAATGAGCACGGCCCTGCGGATGGACTGCGGACTGTACTGTATGGTGATGATGCGCTGCCCTTTGCTTCTTATTGTTTGGCCGTTTGCATTGAGGAGCTGCTTGTTTCTGCGCATCGCTCAGAACTGCTATATCAAATACAGCCGCGTGCTGGACCAGTTAACCTTGGGGAGGCTGAGAGTGTGTAGGGTCATGGTGCCTTTGATAGTTGATTTTATTGTTTAATCGTATCTTTCGATGATTTTATCGGTCAAGAGGTTTCCTGACAGCAAGTGCAACCTGCGACAGACCAGCACGAGCACGAAGGCAGGTGCCACAAGTCCAATTGGATCAATTCCACAGGATTAAATTCGCTGTGACTCAGGAAATTGATCCAATGGGGGAGATGGCGCATCCAGCCTGCAAGTTGGTGGCTTCATGTCCATCCAGGCATTCATCCGCGCAAAGGCGTCCAACGAATGCATGGCCCGTTTCGATACGCACAAGTGGAATGACCGTGTCACTACTGCCATTGAACTACACTGGACGAGCTGGGATCGGCACACCACTCACTGAGTCAAAGGCCTCTAAGCGATTGCGCATTTCCCATGAGAGAGAAGCAAGAGCGGGCCGACCAGGCAGGTGCGGGGCAACGGTTTCCACGGTTTCTGGGCGACTCAAAGAGATGCAAGGACCAAGGGCACGCAGGTGCGTCCAATCTGGGTTTGGAATGAAGAGAGTGGTGCTCACCTGGTGGGTCACCACGACGAGTGCACCGAGCAGGTGAGATAGGCTAACGGTACGCCTGAACCTTCAAGAAAGGCCCTTGTGGTTTTGTGAGAAAGGCAACGGCAAGTCCTGGATGAGTCGCGACGAGTCTTTCGCGGAATGTCGGTCAAATGGGTACGTGGGTCGTCTGGAATGACCTACAGTGGAGCCTCCTCGCATCTCAAGATGCGGTGCGTCGTGCTCACGCCCATGTAGGTGCTGAATCGAGTTTCTTCGTGCGATGTAGACTCCATGAAGTCTCGGAGCGAGGTTGTGCTTGGCACCACCGTTGATGCGAATTAGAAACTGAGGGAAAGGCAACCACATGCGCCAGATGTCACTCCAATGGGTAATTTGTCGATAGTGACATTGTTGACACGCATTTCGTCCGAAAATGCAGCCAACAGGAGCAAGTAAGGCTGCGCCTGTGCCTCTCGGCGTCCTACGAGGACACAGCGCGCCTGTAAATGCAGTATGTGCAGTGGTGCAGACGACTGTTGCGTCTGGCAGTGCCGATGGTATCGTGAAGTTGTGGGATCTGCGGTCGCGTCGCGAGAAGATCAGCGTAGCTGCTCATTCCAAAGCCGGTGTTCTCCACGTCACGCGGCTGGATGAGCGGCGCATGATCACACACGGACGAGACGGCTTGATCAAGATGTGGGACGTGGACACCTTCAACGCTGAGAGCAAGCCGTTGTTCGAGTGGTACTGTGGGTCGTTCACGTTCACCAAAGCCGCCACGATGCGATGGCGAGACACTCACCCAGCCAACGAGTTTTCCGACTTGATCATCAGCCCCAGCGCCGAAGAGAAAGACGTGCGCCCAACACCGTATATGCTTTTATCCGCCTGTCATTGACTGAGGTTTTGGTGATTGCCTACAGATCCTCGTGTACGATCCGCGCATGAACAACGCGACGCCGGCCATGTTCATCCACGCCTCCGAAGCCGACAAGAAGCGAGGTGAGACCAAGTGCCTCTTGTCGTATACCTCCATCTCTTGCATGAGTATGCTAATGACTTGCGTTCAATAGGAATGTGTATGTCTCTCAGTCTTTTCACGAGCCCATCCGACAGCAGCTCGAGCCCCCAGCCATACATCGCCGCCGGGTGGGAAGGCGGTCAGTTCACGCTGCTCGACTTGCGCACAGGAGGCAAAACGGCGAGCGATGTCCAAGTCGCGACGGGCACGAACCCACGTAAGTTGTCTCTCGCAATCCTCTCTATCCTCTCTATCTGCCCGTTGGGTTCTAGGCTTATGATGATGTTTGTTGTGTGCTTTCAGTGCTGGCGTTCGACATCTCGAGGGACGGCAGCACTGCGATCTGTGGCTCGTCGTCTGAAGAGCTCAGCGCCGTGAAGATCGACTACGCGACGCTCACGATGACCACGACGCCGTTCTTTTCCGTGAACCACGGGGGAATCAGCTACATCCGCATGCGCGACGACCAGCGGATCTTCGCGACCGCTGGCTGGGACCACAGGTGAGGGATAAGCTCCATGGGCAAGGCAAGGACCAGGGCTGTACATCTAACGAGTGTCGTTTTGTAGGGCGCGGGTCTTCCACACGCGCAAGCTCAAGCCACTGGCGATTCTCAAGTACCACACCGAGAGCGCCTTCTGCGTCGACTTCACACTGGACAACAACTACATGCTGACGGCGTCCAAGGACCACAAGATCGCGCTGTGGTCCATCTACCCACCGACGCCCGAGACAGCACAGCTCACACTGAATCGTGGACACTAAGGAAGGAAGGAAAGGTAAATAAAACGATCGTGTGTTGATAGATTAGTAGTACGGTAG
Organism: Pythium diclinum; assembly: GCA_023337495.1. Taxonomy (NCBI): domain Eukaryota; phylum Oomycota; class Peronosporomycetes; order Pythiales; family Pythiaceae; genus Pythium; species Pythium diclinum. Next base: position 2,836 of record JAADXB010000110.1, on the reverse strand, counting down.
TAATTGAGTCGCTAAATAGGCGGACGAAGCAGCACAGCCACCTTCGATGTCTACGAGGCTGTGAACTCGACCGAGTTCTTGAGGTTGTCGTTGTAGTAGACGAAGTGGTGGTAGCGGAAGTACGTGATGATCTCGGCCAGGCCGACGTCTCGCTGCGCGTGGCACTCGCGGCCTCGGTGGCCGTACTGCTGGCACACGCGGCAGCGGTGCTCGCCGGTGCAGTGGTTGTCGTGGCCGCAGAGCAGGCACGGCTTGGAGCGGTTCGGGCAGTCGCTGCCACGGTGCGAGCCTCGCTCGATACAGTACCGGCATCGATGCTGCTCGGTCGAGTGGGACGTACCCGAGCAGAACTCGCACTTGTGGTCAGGGTTCACCACGTTGGATTTGACCGCACGCTCGAAGATGCGGTCGATGGACTTGGTCACTGGCAGCAGCGAGAACGACGACGCCGAGCGACGACCGACACCCATGCCCTTGTCCTTGAGAAAGATCTTGATCGCGGCATCCACGTAGCCCTCTGCCGTTGGAGGGAACGCGTGGACAGTGTCCGACGGATGCATCACGATCAGCAACTGCTCTGGCTCGTACAGCACGCGCATACGCGACGCGAAGCCGATGTCGCCGACGCGAGGCGAGCCAAAGCCCACGAAGTTGACCTTGCTGAGATCGAAGCCTTCCATGCGAGCACGGTCTCCGATGTACAGCATCAGCAGCTGACCGAGCATGCCACCCATACTGTAGCCCGTGATGTGGACGGCCGCGCCCTGCGCCACGTACTCCATGATCGCTTCGAGAATGCCCTGGTCGATCATATCGTCCATGTACGCCTTGATGGTCTTGTGGACACGCACTTTGCGTGCCTTGCTGAGACGAACGGGCGACTCCGAGTCGGACTCGTCACTTCCACGGCGGCGACGACGTGAGTGGTGGTGCGAGTGGACTGAGGCGGGTGCCTGGTCCAGGATCAGCGAGTCAAAGTGCTGCAGCCGTGGTTTCTGCATGAGCTTCTCCAGTGGCTCGATCTCCGTGGCCTCCACGAGACCACGGTTCAAACCCATGGCCAGCATGTTCTGGAGACTCTGACGGATCCGAGTCTGCTCACCGTCGCTCCAGGCCGAGCCGATCTTGCTCATCATGTACTGCAGCAAAGCCGACGCCGGTGAGTAGTTGCCCGAGATCGTCGACGCCACCACGTTCAGCGTCGATGCCAGCGACACGTTCATGATCTCGTCACGCACATCGATTAGCTCCTTCTCGGCCCAGCCCGACCAGAAATCACCCCACAGGTCTCGGATCGTCTCTGGATTTCCTGCTGGACTGAAGGCCACGACGACGTCCAGACCGGTCTGTCCCGACTTGTGCTCGATCTTGCTTTCCCACAGATGCGCGCGTGCGCAGTGGGACTTGTTCTGGTAGATCTCCTTGAGTTCGTACACTGGCGCCTTGCCTCCAGCGAACCGCTTGTCGGCACAGATCTTGACGCCCTTGCCAAACTTGACGTTCTTGTTACCCTCGGCGTCTTCGTTAATGAGATCACGCTCCTTCAGCATCGAGAACTTGGCCGACAGCAGCAAAAGCTGCTTTCCCTTTTCCAGAATCTCGCGCGTGCGACGGAAGTTGCGGTGCATCTCGGCGATCGACGACGCGAACGCATCGTTGATGTCCTCATCCTCCGGACAGCTCACGATTGTGTCCTCCTGCTCTGACACCAGCAAGATCTGGTGCGGGTGCTCCTTGCGGTTCGTGCCTGCCACGACATCAACACCCCACTTCTCCAGATCTTCGTGGGCTCGCTCGACCATCTCGTCGTCGTGCAAGTGGTGCTTGAACGTCACGACAAAGGCCTTTGGACACCAGTCCTTGCGGATCTTGCGGATGAGGTTCGGCACTTGCACGAAATTGACCGAGAACTCGCCGTTGCGGCGGCTACTGCTGGGTGGTGAGCCCGTGGACGACTTGGTGTTTTCTTGGATCGGCAGGTAAAAGTCCATGACGCTGGCTGCGAGAATCACGATGGCGCGCGTCTTGGCGACGTGGACGGCCTTGGTCGTGAGCCGCAGAAGCTGCAGATACTGCTGCACGCTCGTGAAGCTGATGTTGAAAAGCCGGTCTTTCGCGTCGTGGTACAGCGACACAATGTTCTCGAACCGCGTCTTCTGCGCGCGGTCGACGCCGTCGATCACCATCTCGTCGTTGCGGACATGCAGCATGTCCATGAACGCGCCGTTCTGGATGTACTTTTGGAAATGGCGCGTGAATGGCATCAGCGAGTCTTCGCGGTGCACGAAGATCACCGAGTAACCCAAATGCAGCAGATACTCGGCACACGCGGGGCCTTGGTACTCTTGCACTTGCGACGACTGGTCCACAAACGTATCGTCCGATGTATCCAACGGCACGATGGTCGCGCCGGACGTCACAAGCGCAATGCCGCGTCGCTTGTTCGGCCCCGTGAGCTGGGTCTGGATAAACGCCTGCAGATCGGCTTCGATCTTGGGTAGCTGCCATCGCTCTTCCTGGCGCGTCTTCTTGAAGAAATCGTCCACAAACGCATCGGAATCCGAGGCGACGCTGCCGCCGCCAATGCGCTGGATCAGCGTGCCCCACAGCGCCATGGTTTAAACGAGAGCTTGGCGGTGCGAATGCGAATGTGGATGTGTGAGTGGGAGAGTGACGTAGGCGACTGGTCGCGAGATTGGAAATGAGACCGAATAAACCAAAAGTAGTCTTATCGACCACGAGCTGATTTTGAGAAAAAGGGCCTCAAAGAGTGACCACATGTTAGGTTCGAATTCTCCCACTTTTCAGAAGCGAAATAAAACAGTTCATGTTTCAT
>JAADXB010000109.1:0-24982 GCA_023337495.1 Pythium diclinum | reverse complement strand
GTCTCTAAGGAAACTCCATCATCATTGTTTAACACAATCGTGAAGCTGCGACGACGGAGAAGAATGGAACGACGCCGACGCAGACGCCACGTAGGAATCCGTCAGGTGTACATTACTTTAGGGATGTCGCCAACAGGCGCCGCGATCTGCGACTGCTCTCTGGGCATTGGGTACACCGTCGGACTTCGACCTCCGAGCCTGTGTGTTGTGCAGTTACTGTAGTAGGAGAAGGCTTCCACTTGGCGGTGGGAGGAGCGGCTCCCGTCAACTTCAACTCTTGCGCGTGTCGCGCCGGCTGACGCCTTCGCGTCGAGATGCACGGCTTCTGCACGCCTCGATTAAAAACGCCCATCCCTCTCCTGGTTTCCCTTCCAGATCCTTCCTTCTTTCCCCCGTCCGACTTTTGGTCGCACGACATCTTCTTGACGTGAACTGGCGGAGCTGCTTGCGACGACTGTCGGTCTGGACTGTATTGCAGTACTGTACAGTGCAGGTGGGGATTCTGGACTCTGGATACACTTTGTCTCTTTGTCAGCAGCTACGTACGAACTGAAGAAGAGTGTTCAGTTCAGATTGGGGCCTCGTTCGGTGGGTTCGACTGTCCAGTTGGCGACACATCCACGTTGAAGTTTGACCAGCACGAGGAGCTCCTTCGAATTGTCCCAACGCCACAAAAACGGAACTTTCGATTTCCCTCCCAGAGTCAGCGGACCGAAGTGCTGAGAGCCTCTGCCACTCATTGGCAGAGCGGAAGGGCACTTCGTTTAGCATCATCCACGCTCCTGGTTCCACTTGGCGTCCATCATCCTCTTCCACAGTGAGTGCAACACTACTGTACACTGTATGGACTGACGAGAACCCTCTCGTCGGCCATCCGCCATCGGGTGTTTTCTGGTGCTGTGGCGAATGCTAGCATGGCCTGTCGCTTGCACCCTGATCAAGGTCGTGATTAATCCTTCTAAATCAGTATGTTAGGTGAAAAAATACCGTATGGTGGGGAAGATCTCATAGTTTAGGTCAAATGAAATGGGATCAGTACCAAAACAAGGTGAGATACTCGCGGAATTAGAAGAAGAGGTGAAACAGCCGAGTTTGCGAAGGACTTCAACTGTGTACCTCGTGGCAGAATGCTTGCGGTTCGGCGTCTGCCGCAGCTCTCATCTCCTTCGTTCCTTCCTCTGGAGGAGCTCAGCGATCACTTCGTCAGCATGGAGCCCCTTGTGGTGGAAGGGCTCGAGCCTCGAGCTGCAGTGCCCACCGTGGCGCGTAGGAGCCTCCACCATCGTCAGTTCCGAATTCTCTTCCATCAGTCAACTCCCCCAAGCTACTCTTCACAATGGGCCAAGGATCCTCTCGCTCGCTGTTCGATGCCGAAGTGCCAAAGTGGCACGAAGTGCCAGGCTCCGCCACGGCCAAGCACGGCGCCGTGCGCCTCTCGGACGCCAAGCACCTCCACGAGTCACACATGACGCTCTACACGAACCTCATGGAGCGCCGTCGCGTGGACGACGGCTCGCGCCGCATGTTCGGCTGGCGTAAGACCGACCCGAAGACCGGAGAGATCGGTGACTACGAGTGGGTGACGTACGGGCAGTTCCTCGAGCAAGTCGAGCACATTTCCGCCGGAATGGTCAACGAGCTGGGCATCCAGCGCCAAGAGCCTGTGGGTCTGTTCTGCAAGAACCGCTACGAATGGGTGCTCGTGGAGCACGGCTCGAACCGCATGTCGTACCAGCTCGTGCCTCTGTACGACACGCTGGGCCCAAGTGCGATTCCATTCATCATGAACCAGACTGAGATGCGCGTGGTGTTCTGCGCCAAGCCACAGACCAAGATGCTCATGGAGGCGATCGGCCAGTGCCCGAGTGTCAAGATCATCGTCCAGTTCGAAGACATCGAAGATGAGCAGCGCAAGGAGGCGATTTCCAAGGGCATCGAGCTCAAGAGCCTCAAGGAGATCATGGACTCTGGCAAGAAGAACCCTGTGAACGCCGATCCACCGCGCCCAGAGGAGATCGCGACGATCTGCTACACGTCGGGCACGACGGGCAACCCGAAGGGTGCCATGCTCAGCCACGCCAACATCACCAGTGCTGCGCGTGCCTCGCACTCGCTGATTCCCGTGGTCGCCACGGACGTGCACCTCTCGTACTTGCCGCTCGCACACGTCATGGAGCGTCTGCTCCACGCTGTGATTGTGTACGCCGGTGCTGCCATCGGCTTCTTCCAGGGCGATGTCGCCAAGCTCGTGGACGACATGGGTGCACTCAAGCCGACGATCTTCCCGTCGGTTCCGCGTGTGCTCAACCGCATCCACGACAAGATCCTTCTCGGCGTGGAGAAGGCCGGTGGCATCAAGAAGTTCCTCTTCAACATGGGCTACAAGTCCAAGAAGCGCGCGCTTCGTCGCGGCTTCGTCAAGCACTCGTTCTGGGATGCGCTGGTCTTCAACAAGGTCAAGATGCTCACTGGTGGCGATGTGCGCCTCATGCTCAACGGCTCAGCGCCAGTCTCGCAGGACTGCAAGGAGTTCTTGCAGATTGTGTTCGGCTGCCCCGTCGTGGAGGGCTACGGTATGACGGAGACCTGTGCGCTGATCTCGCTGAGCCCAGTGTCATTCGCGCCAGGCACCCACGTCGGTCTCTCCGTGCCTGGCATGGAAGTCTGCCTCTTTGACGTTCCGGACATGAACTACTCGAGCAAGGACACGCCCGAGCCGCGTGGTGAGATCTGTGTGCGTGGTCCAAGTGTGTTCAAGGGCTACTACAAGGACGCCCAGAACACCGCTGAGGCGATTGACGCCGACGGATGGCTCCACACAGGCGACATCGGCAAGTGGTGTGCCGACGGCACGCTGTCCATCATTGACCGTAAGAAGAACATCTTCAAGCTGTCGCAGGGCGAGTACGTGGCCCCGGAGAAGATCGAAAACGTGTACCTCAAGAGTCCACTGGTCGCGCAGATCTTCGTCCACGGTCACTCGCTTCAGAACTACCTCGTGGGTGTGGTCGTTCCGGACAAGGAAGCCGTCGACGAGTGGGCCCGAAAGAATGGGTACAAGGCGGAGGCGGATCTCAAGGAACGCATTGCGTCGGAGAAGCTCAAGGAAGCGATCACGAAGGACATGGAAGACCTGGCCAAGAAGCACGGCCTGTTCCGCTTCGAGCGTGTGGCCAAGTTCCACCTCCACGATGAGCTGTTCTCGGTTGAGAACAACCTCATCACACCGACCTTCAAGCTCAAGCGCCCGCAGCTTGTGGAGCTTTTCACCCCGCAGATTGAGAAGATGTACGATGCCCCTGCGTTCTAAGTAAGCCGAGCTAGGCGATGCATGATGTCCACTGTAAGCGTTTCAATGTAACTTCCTTCATCTTTCACTTGTCATTCTTCAACCTCACACATCGATCCATTTCGCGTAAATTTCGAGCAAGGACCCCAATCTGAAGTGATGGATCGGCTCGATTGAAAGCAAGAACGTCTCCATCAGTCCATCCACCAATCTACCGCAGATTGGTAACGCGCTGCTAGGCTGTGGAGGCGCCAGGCAGTTGCCTCCTTGAGCAAAGACGACAGCAGCGGGGCTTCCAGCCAACCTCACTTCCAAACTTGCTTCTTTCCCAGCAACAACCGCTTCCGACAACTCGATCAAGTCACAGCCATGAAGGTTCTCTCCATTTTCGCGTGTGCTATCATCGCTGCTTCCTTCACGGCCGCTGCCGACACCAACGCTGTGGCCGTGGCCGCCCCTGTGAACGACGAAGCGGCGATCTCACCTACCGAAGCCCTCGAGGCCGCCCAGACGTCAACCCTTCCTGACGGCGTCGCGCTCACTGGAGAAGTCGAAGAACTCAATGAGCCTGCTGCTACCAGCACTGATGACCAGACCGAGACCAGTGAGAGTCTTGAGTCGCACTACGAACACGGTTGGGGTCGTCGTGGACGCGGATACGGCTTCGGCTACGGCCGCTTCGGCGGCTACTACGGGGGATTCGGCAAGCACCGCTTCGGCTACTCGTGCGGCGGCATCCGCGGCTGGGCGTACCCAGTTGGCTACTGGAACCGCTTCGGCGCTGGCCTCTACGGCGGCGGCTGCGGCCTTGGTCTCGCCGCTGGAGGTCTCTTCTATTGCTAAGACACCTGAGCTCAAGACGCCGCGACTCGCGCAACTAACTGCCTATGATTTTTCTTCCAGTCGTGGTGGCCCTCACTCTGGGCGATGGCCGTGTAGCTGATACTTCGACACATTAGCGAATCGTGCTGTAACTCCACGCTTTCATTTCATTCCATTCGTTCGTTCACTTCGTTACTTTTCTTGGATGTGCTTGATGATCTTGTTGAAGCTGACATCGGCCGAGCTTGTACCAAAACAAGGTGATTCGAAGTGTCCATACCAAAACTAGATATACTATGGCATACGATTCCAAATTCTGTGAGAACTGATTTTGAAGTTTTAGTGTGGGCCACGTTAAGCGTCGTTGACTCTGATTTTACGGACAGCAGAGGTGTCTTTGCTGCGAAAGGCTCCACGTTATTTACGGCGAAGGCTGACACAGCCCCCGTCGAAAATGCGGAGGGCTCTCCATCTAGCGTACGCCGTCATAGAGTTCATGGTGTATTTTGGGGCAGTATCCAGAATTGGCCACACACCTGAGCACATGAAGTGGCCGTGGCGAGTCCTGAAGTGGCCGAGTCGCTTCATTCAGTTCAGAGCCGTCTGCGCCACACCATTTTGTACACACCCCAGATGCTATCTTCTGCGAACCGCAACAGACCAGAACCAGGTGATACTATGCCATATGTATCGAAACAAGGTGGGTACTTTTCTAGAAATTCCGAGATATGGTTATGTGAAGACCGTGTTTTGGTATTTGGGTCACTTTGGCTGACGTGATGAGCGGCATCAAGTCTCGCAGGTCGCTCGGCCCGCGCTGTCTCTGTGAGAGTTGAGCCCAAGTGTGGGGACAAGGAAGAAAAACACAAACAAGCGGGTGTGACTGTCGACTGAGCCAGCAGCAGCAGCGACCGAGTGAGAGAGCCGCCCTTCCGTGTGAGTGAGAGTGCGCCGCCGACGCAGCAGCTACCAGCATCCATCCCCGCATCCCGACGCAGCGCCGACGAAAGCGCTCACGCGAGTCCGAGTTCCATCCGCCCACGCAAAGCGGAGAACGAACGAGAGCCGCGAGAGACGAGAGGAGAAGAGAGGGAGACAGACAGACAGACTGAACTGCCGCCCTCCCTCCCCCCTGGCCTGGCGAGAGAACACCGAAGGGGGCGACGAGAGACGAGCACTCTGAGACAACGTCCATTTACCCGATTTCCGGAGGAAGGGGAAGAGAGAAGCGCGAACGAGAGGTGCGTCGCGCATGGGGAAGGGGACGAAAGGGGGGATTAGATGGAGGGGGGAGGAGGGAGGGACACAGCCACGTGGCTGACACGGCGTCGCGTCATACGTGGCACTGCATTGCATTGCATCCATGGAGTTGCGTTCCCCCTCCTGCGTCATGGGTCTTGATCCATCCCCTCGGCCTTTTCGTGGAGATTGTGTGTGGATGGAAACTGACTGTTGCTACAGTCAGTGTATGCACTGGAGCTCGTGTTCGTAGATTGGATTTCGTGCAGCAGACATCTACCACACGGCGAGGTGATCTAAGACATGAAGGGAATGCTGCAGACGGTAAAGCGAAAACTGAGCAACACCGGCGACCACATGGCCGGGCAGTCGCCGGACCGCGTCGACGTGGACGGACCCAAGCTCACGCCGGGCGCCAGCACTTCGAACGTGAATGGTGCGACGGCGTCCTCGCCCGTGGGCGAAGTGGCGCGTTCGGACGTGTCGCTGCCAAAGCGCGAGCGCCGCCGCTCGTTCTTGGCGAGAAACCAAAAGATCCAGGCGCTCAAGGACCTGCCGCACCTCAAGGACACTGCGCTGCAGCGACGAGAGGTATGTGTGAAGTCGTCACAGCCGCGTGATGATGGCGACCGAGCGTAACGCCATTTCATATACTTAACGATGGTATGTTGTTCTGCAGGCGCTGTTCCAGCAGAAGCTCGAGCTGTGCTCGGTGATCTTCAACTTCGATGATCCGACGTCGGACAAGCGGTGAGTCCATTGGTATCATTGTTGCACCGGTGGATAAGATCAAGATCTGATGGATGTTTTGATGATGCAGTGGCAAGGATCTCAAGCGCCAGACGCTGCTGGAGCTGGTGGACTACGTGAACAACCCAGGTGGGCAGAAGATTTTCACCGAGGCGCTCATGCCCGACATTATGGCCATGGTGGTACGTACACGCCTCTTGCGTGACATGGTATCCCTTGCGGGGTGCACTAATCGAATACTGTCCTTCCGTACACTAGTCCGCCAACATTTGCCGCGCGCTGCCGCCGCAGACGGAGGACTTCGACCCGGAAGAAGACGAGCCGGTGCTCGAGGCGTCGTGGCCGCACCTGCAGGTCGTGTACGAGTTCTTCCTGCGGTTTATCGTGTCGGGCGAAGTGAACGCCAAGGTCGCGAAGAAGTTTGTGGACCAGAAGTTCTGCTTGTCGATCATCGATCTGTTTGACAGCGAGGACCCACGCGAGCGCGACTACCTCAAGACCATTTTGCATCGCATCTACGGCAAGTTCATGTCGCACCGGTCGTTCATCCGCAAGGCCATCAGCAACGTCTTCTACCGTTTCGTGTACGAAACCGAGCGCCACAACGGTGTCGGCGAGCTGCTGGAGATCCTGGGCAGTATCATCAACGGATTTGCGATGCCACTGAAGGCCGAGCACCTCCAGTTCCTGATCCGTGCGCTCGTGCCGCTCCACAAGCCCAAGTGTGTCGCGATGTACCACCAACAGCTCTCCTACTGTATCACGCAGTACGTGGAGAAGGACCCGGACACGGCGGTGCCTATCATCCAAGGCATCATCAAGTACTGGCCGTGGTCGTGCTCGTCCAAGCAGGTGATCTTCCTCAACGAGCTGGAAGAGATCTTGGAACTCATGGGCTCGGAGCAGCTCCAGCAAGTGCACAAGCCTCTGTTCTTGGCATTGGCCAAGTGGCTGGGCAGCCAGCACTTCCAGGTCTCGGAGCGAACCCTGTTCTTGTGGAACAACGAGCACCTCGTGAACAATGGCTGCCTGAGCAAGCAGCACGCGCATTTGATTCTGCCCGTGATCTACGGCCCGTTGCACAAGAACTCGATGGGCCACTGGAACACGACGGTCGAAGGCTTGGCGCAGGTATGTTGTCGATCCTTGTGATGTCTTCTGATGGATGAGGAAGTGGTTTTCTGACTCTCTTGTGCTTTCGCTTGTAACAGAATGTGTTGAAGCTGTACATGGACTACGATATGGCTCTGTATGACCAGTGCGCGAAGGAGTACGCGTCGAAGGAGCAGGCACAGACGGACAAGAAGGAGCGAGAGAGTGCGAAGTGGAAGAAGATAGAGATGCTGGCAGCCTCGAATGCCGGATCGGGCAACTGATCTGCTGTGGCTCTAGTGGGCGCTCGACCACGCGAACTCTCTCCTCCGACACGCGGACTGTGATCGCCCGACGAGTGGATACGACGCGAAATGAGCAAGTGAGATGCAAGGGCAATAGGCCCGAGCCAGCACCTGCCTACTGGTTTGTGCTGCCGGGGCGAGTGGGTTGCGGCGTGCTGTTCGTGATTCGTCCACGCTTGGCGTTCATGGTGGGCGTGGGGAAGGGGCGGTCGCCGCAGAGACTCGGCTGGTAGTGCATTTGTATAGTTTGGCTTAGCATGAACAGGAAAATAAAGACAAAAAAGAACCCCCAAGGTCTCATTTCCAGCGCCAGATCTCGTCATTTCATTGACCTGGTGTTGAGGAAATGCACTGATTTACGTGAACTATGTGCATTTTTATCCGCCGCACAAATTGTGGGCTATGTCCCTTGTTGGAGTAGATTCCACCGAGGGACATTCGGGACGATCCGCCCGCGCACGGCACGACACCAGTGGTTCCTACCGACAGAACGCTCGGTCGTGATCGTCTGGCGCCGACCGAGATTGATCGAAGGGATAAAGCATCATGGTCCGCGTGTGGCTTCGTCCTGCTCTTGCTGGTGCGTACGCTACGTGGCTCTGTGTCTGTCAGCACTGCCTAGCATTGCTAGTGTCCGTTCAGAGAGATGCAGTCGCTTTGAGGAGCTCTTGGAGATGAGGAGCGCAATGAGGCTAATGGATATGGTTTTGTGTCATGATGTGCGATTACAGCGCTGCGCCGACAGGCTGCTCCAGGAGCCTACTCGCATGTTGCGTTGAAGGCCGCGTCTCAGCAGACCCAGTCGCTGGTGGCGGTGCGCACTTTCTCGTCCAAGAAGGACAAGAAGTCGCTCCACGACAAGTTTGTGGACGTCGAGGAGGACTTGACCGAGGTGCCTGCCGAGGTGCAGTTCCTGAGCAAGGAGGCGCTCTCGGACGACGACAAGTTGGACCCGGAGCTCATCGAGGCGCTTGAGGAGGCCGAGCTTGAGGTCGAAGAGGGCGGCAGCGACAGTGACTCGGACGACGAGCTCGACCAGCTCGAGAAGCTGCTCGAGGGCCAGGAGATCGACGAGGACGACCTCCTTGATGAGGATGACGAGGACGACGAGGACTCGCAGCTCACGGATGCCGAGTGGGCCGCCAAGTACGAGCGTCAGCTGTCCCAGATCGAGCTGAACGAGGCGCGCGATATCGAGGACGACCGCCTCTACATCGTACGTGTTTTCATATCCGAGTCTGCTGCCAATGACATTAGGAGACTGACGTCTCGTGCGCGTGCTTGTCTGGTGAATAGGAAATGCCAAACTTCGACGCGTCGCTGAGTCTCGCGAGCGAGGGCGACATCAATGATGATGACGACGACGACGACGATGATGTCGAGTCGGAGGAGTTCAAGCAGTGGAAGCAGGGCATGGCGTACTCGCCAGAGATGCTGAACTGGATGACGCCAAACGACCAGCGAAAGACGTTCGGCACGGGCAAGGACAAACCTTGGAAGTACTTTGTCCGCGCGAACCACCCAGACCCAGTCGAGTTGGCCCTGGTACGTTGAGCACATGGAGTTCATCGGACATGCTTTGGAGTGAGAGGATGCTGACTGTGGATGCTCAACTGTTTTGCATAGGACGTCGACCTGCTTCGTCTGTTCATCTCGCCGACGGGCCGTATCCGCCCACGTCGTTTCACGGGCTTGACGGCCAAGCAGCAGCGTCAGCTCGCGCGTGGAGTCAAGATCTCGCGTCAGTTGGCGCTGTTGCCGTTCCTGTCTAGATACCCAGAGCCATCGCCAGAGCAGTGGCGAGCGATGGAGGAGGACGAGATCGCCAAGCTCACGGCGCTGGCCGAGGCCGACGACGGCAGCATGGACGACGATGACGACGACGACGCGTTCGACGACATGGACGACGAATAGAAGAATAGATCGTAGGCACCAAACCATCACGTCAAAAACACCACAAAATCAAACACTACGTCCGTCAACACTGTCCACCATTACGTTGTCCTCAGGTATCTCATGCTTCTATTCAGTATGGAGACTGCTCCATCACTTCGTGATTCTACCGTAGGCAGCCTACGTCGGCGTACCACCACAGAGCTTCAACGTGAGCAGTTCAAGACCACGCTGCTGCTACGCATCGATCAGAGTGGAAAGAAGAGCGAGTGAAAAGACAAAATATCCAGTATATATACAGGAAACACAAATGCTGCAGTCTTGTCTGAGAAGACTGCTCCTAAAGCTGTAGTGGCTGCCGAAGTCACATCGCTCAAGTGCGTGGTGGTGGGCAACAAGAGCAACGCACGAGCAGGAAGAAGTGGGCACACCGGAGTAGGATGCGTAGAACTTCTTTTTGATTTTGATGGAGGAGAGGATGTGGGCAATGTACTTATTCCGAGTCGCTGCCGGCCGACTTGGACTTCTTCTTCTTCTTCTTCTTCTTCTCCGGAGACTCGCCAGCGTCAGCGACCGAGGCCTCGTCGGCGTCGCGCTTGTTCTTCTTCTTCTCCTTCTTTTCCTTCTTCTCCTTCTTCTGCTTCTTGCGCTCCGACTCATCCTCGTCGTCCGAGGCAGCAGCCTTGACCTCTTCGATCAGCGGCTTCTTCTCGGCGGCGGCAGAGCCGTTGGCACCGTACAGCTTCGACACCTCAGCAGGCGTGTTCTCGTTCACCTTGCCGAACTTGCCGATCTTGCCCTCCTTCACGAGGCCCTTGACCTTCTGGGCCATTGGGCCCAAGCCCCATCGGCGTGGGTACGTGTCACGCTCCATGATGACACGCTTGACCTTGGCGACAACGCCGTGGTCGCACGTGGCCATCACAGAGGTCGTCATCTGGGCGATGGCGGTGGCGATGGCCTCACCCTTGGTGGTCATCAGCACGACCTCCTCACCGACGTCAATGTCGTCGGCGAAGCGCAGCAGACCTGGCACCATGAACTTGGCGCCGTAGCAAATGGCGTTGACCGAGCTGTCCTTGACGACGATACGCTTGTACGTCGTGAGCAGCACCTCAAGCGGACGCACGATGCGGCGCAGGTACGACTCGTCCTTGTACGTGTCGAACTGGTACTGGGCATCAAGCACGTCGTGCATGGTGACCATTGAGTCCGACTCGCCGAGCACACCCGAGCGCACACGACGCAGCTCCTGCATGTGGCCGCCAACGCCGAGCACGAGACCCAAGTGCACACACAGCGTACGGATGTACGTGCCGGCCTCGCAGCTGACCCAGAACACACCGAGGTGGCGGTCCTGGTCGTACTCAATGAGCTTGCTGTCGTAGATCGTACGGATACGAAGCTGACGCTTGACAGCCGAGATGAGCGGAGGACGCTGGAACAGCGCACCCGTGAGCGTCTCGATGGCACGCGCGAGCTTGGCCTGGCCCTCGATGGCGCTGTGAAGACGCACGATGGCAACGTACTCCTTACCGGCGCCCTGCTGAGCCTTCACGAGACGCGTGGCGCGGTCCACGCACACGATCAAGCAGCCCGTGACCTTAGGATCGAGGGTGCCCGAGTGACCGGTCTTGTCGACGCGCAGAATGCGGCGAATCCAGGCGACGACCTCGTGGGACGACGGGTTCGCCGGCTTGTCGAGGTTGATCACACCGTAACGCACATAGTCGTGCAGGTTGCGCTTGAGCGGACTCGTGCTGGATGGGATCGGCGTGTAGTGGCCAGTGCGCACGTTCAGCAAGTTGTAGTTCTTGAGCAGAAGCGGCCACTTGGACGTGTCGATCTTGGGCGTGCTCGACTCTGGCGCGATCAAGTCGTTGCCCTCGGCAACGACAGCGACAGCCGTCTCATCGACGGACTGCTTTCGCTTCTTCTTCTTGGACTTCTTCTCGATTTCCACGGCCGTCATCTTGACTTGTACTTAGCGGCGATCGCGAATTGATTCCGAGCCAAGTGTCACGCAACGCCCATTCCGACAGGAGCTTTTCGGTTGGCTCGGAGCCATTGCTCCCGAATCCCGAATTAGAGACAGGCAATGGTGGGGCAGATGTCCCTCGTAAGAGACACATAGTCCCTCATTGGAAAATCTTACCCGAGGTTGCTAATTGAGAGTGCTCACTGGAATTTGACAATGCGAGTGGTGCAACATTAGGGGACAAGAATGACTGGGAGTTGAAAAGCCACACTCGATCGCAACGGAAATCACCAAGGTACGAGATGGATGATGGTGGCGGCGGCGATGCTGCGGCCGCTGCAAAGGGCTATGGAAGCGAATGCTAATGGTTTCTATGTCTGCAAATGATAGCCGTCCTTTTTGAGTTCATAGCACCATGCGCCAATTGAAACACCACGAACAGAAGCTGCTCAAGAAGGTCGACCTGCTCGACTGGAAGAAGGAAAACAACCTCCATGAGATCAAGGTCATCCGTCGCTACCGTCTGCCAGACCGTGAGCAGTACCACAAGTACAACCGCCTTGTCGGTAACGTCGCCAAGGTCGTGGCTCGCCTGAAGAAGCGTCCAGCGAATGATCCGTTCCGCATCAAGACGACCGAGGCGCTGCTCGACAAGCTGTACAACATGGGCATCATCCCAACCAAGAAGAGTCTGCTGAAGGCCGAGGAAGTCAATGTCTCGTCATTCTGTCGCCGTCGTTTGCCAGTCGTGATGGTGCGTGTGAAGATGGCGGAGACCATCAAGGAGGCGACGACGTTCATTGAGCAGGGCCACGTGCGTGTGGGTCCGACCGCCGTGACCGACCCTTCGTTCCTCGTGACGCGCTCCATGGAGGACTTCGTCACGTGGGTGGACAGCTCCAAGATCAAGCGCACGATCATGAAGTACAACGACAAGCTCGACGACTACGACCTGCTCGGCAACTAAACAAGCCCAGACGACGAGACCGGCGTCACGGATCCTCCGTGTTTGCCGGAATCGGTGGGCGTTTTGCTCCTGTGTTTGTGATAATATATCTAGACTGATTTTTCCTACAACCAAGCTCCACTGTGGGTTCTTCTCCCAGCCTTCTCAGGGCTCCTGAGCAGATACAACGGAGTGAATCGTGGTATCGGCTTGACTGTGGTGCGACTCGTAGATCTGACAGGCTTAGCTCGAGCCCTTCGCGGCGTCGCATTCTGACTGCGATCTTCCACGCCCCAAGAACGTAAGTGTGTGGTCCGTCCCATGGTCGACCAGCGGTGTATCCCATGAACCCTGTAACTGGTCGGTGGGACTGGTTGTGTACTATTTGTGGCGATGAAAATGCCACAGCGACTCCTGGAAGTAGCGTGGAAGTCGCATTGGCCACGATGCATCCCAATCAAAGCGGCCATGGCCATCTCGAGTCGAGTGGGTGCTGGTAGCGGATGATCCGACACCACAATCAAACCCTCTGCCTCAAAAGTTCTAGTCCTCGATCTCCCCAAGCCCAACAACATGAAGCTTCCACTCAGAACCGTCATGGCGATCTTCCTCGTGATGGCGTGCTCACTAACTGCAACACTGGCCCAGACCCATATCGTGACGGAGACTGTGAGCGGCAGCATCTTCCGCTACGTCAACAGCCACGTGACTGTGGACCAGTACACGCTTGAGATCAAAGTGGCGTCGGCGCTCGTCGAGTTCGACATCTTGTCCATGGAGACGACCACCAACGTCACTTTCTCGGACGTAAACCGCGACTGCGACTCGGCTTTCATCGACTCCAAGATCTACTTGTACCGCAAGAACCTCACAACGCAAGCTTTTACGCTGGTGGCCTATAACGACGACGAAGGCGACGACAACAGCGCGTACTATGGGCAAGGGCGTCGGGACGGCTCGCTCAACACGCAGGACTCGTACATGGTTCGACGTCTCGCGGCTGGCACGTACATGCTGGCCGTGGGTCGATTTCCACTCTCGAGTGCCAGTGCTCGCCTGGGGAAATCCACCGAGTCCGTGAACTCGTTCTCGCCGTACTCGTGCCAGATGCGGCGTGCTAGCTACGGCAACTACCAGCTCACTGTGCGCGTGCAGTCGTCGGCGTCCACGGGAATCATCACCCGCTACGCCAACTCGTACGTGGGCAGCAGTTGCTCATCGTCTGCATCGGCAAGTAGCACGAACCAGTGCGTGTACCGATTGCCTGGGAACTACCGCAGTGCCATCATGGCTGTGTGTCCGTACGACAAGACCGTCGTGTAGAAAGGCAATCCACAATATTTCCATCACAAACTCATGCATCCCTTTAGTATCGTTGGTCTGATATCCACACTCGGATGGGACGCATGAAGAAGCACGCGTTAAGATGGAGATCTGCGATAGCCTCCGTCCACCCAATTTGCATTGCCAGCTCATGAGAACTCAACAATTAGCGACGTAATGATACGCTATCATCATCATTGCGGGAACGCATCTCCCTACGCTTCCCTAACACGTCCACACCAATCAACGGACGAAGAACCTGAAGAAGCCTGGATTCCGTTGACCCCGAAGAAGAATTCCGTCGCAAATGCGTAGGAAAGACGCCTCTACGCACGCAATTACGACTGGAGCGTCACCGTCACGCCATCTTGGACGCTGGCACTTGGCGAAAGGCGGCATGTTCGTGCGACGTGTGCACAATAATTGCGTGTCGAAGCGGGTCAGAGCACCAATAATTCGTACTTAGACGAATGATGAGCCAATCTAAATTGGTGTTGTAATGGTGTGGAGGTGAAGGTTAGCGGAGGTTAAGCGGTGGTCAACGAATCTAGTTTGGTTGATTTCCTGCTGAAGATCCAAACATCCCTTAACTTTCACACTTTCGAACTTATTGACCTGTGGTTGTGTGTGGAGGGACGACCATCACTCTTCCCGCGGTTCTCCGTTTCCTCGTTTACCACGGTGGAAGAGTTGACACTAAAGTTCGCCTTTAATCCAAGGCCTCCAAGGTGGCTTCTTTACGAGCCGGTATTTGCGCGCTACGAAGCTGAGCTCCGGCGGAATCGCGCAGAATATACTCCCCTTGATCTCGTCTACAAGTTCGTGTGCGTCACGCTGCTCTCCGTGCCGAACTGACCAAGTTATCCTACGCGCACGGAAGCACTCCAGGTGAGTTAAAAATGACCTTGGTGGGGGTCTGGGGGAGGGCATTAGCGGCGTTGTTTTGGTGCAAATGCCGCATGAACGTGTTGGTATGGCCCACACGGGCTCATATTTTCAATATGGGCTGATTTGGCCCAGAACTGCGCTCGCTAGACGTGTTGCAGTGGGCGCTATGGCTACATTAGGGATGTATGTCATTTTGGTGACATTTTTGGCGTCTCCCCCAATGGAGCCGAATGCCCACAATAACTCCTCCTCTTGACCGCCCCAAGTCCTCTATGAGCTTGCCGAGCAGAAGACTAACGTCGGTGGCTCCTAAAATGATGTTCTGTGTGCAGGTTCGCGCCAATTTTTATTGTGGCGTTTCCATCTCGCGCGTTCTTCGACCGACGGCAGTTCCGATTCACTGCGTCCGCCGCCTCGAAGCTCGTCCCGAAAGATTCCAGATCACGGACAACGGCTCGTGGAGTGTAAGGAGTGACGCGCCCAGTGGTCTTCGCTCATGTCCGCGCCATCTCAGCCCATGCCCCCTGCCCCACAGTATGCACCACAGCCAGGGCAATCTCCAGCGACCGCACAACAAACCGCCAACGCAGCAACAGCAACTGCACCCACTTCTGCAGCAGCACTCGTACGTCCGACCTCTCGTTGCTGATCAACTAAAGCGGGAATTCTAACTCTCCTGTGATAATTTGATTGACGACAGGCAATGACTTCGGCAACCACAGGAACGCCTGCTGCAACAGCTCCAGTGACCACTAGTGGTGGTACGAGTGCCGGCTTGGCGGTACCGAGTGGATCCTCACAGCCAACGGTGTCTGCTCCAGTCGTCACAGCAGCAGCGGTGCCAGCCACAGCGTCAGTGGCCGTATCGATGGCGTCGGCTGCTGTGGCTGCTGCGATGACTCAAGCGTCGACAGCTCCTGTTGCCGTTCAGTCAGCACCGGCCGCATCAGTTGGAGTACCTCTTCAACCGACGAGTGCACCTGTTGTCACAGCTCAAGCAGCGAAACCTGTCACGTCCGTCTCCGTGCAGCCACCTGCTTCTGTTGCAACTGCCACACCGGTCGTGAATCAAGCTCTGGCAGCATCGATGGCTGCGGTAGCAGCCGCCCGTGCTGCCGCCGCAGCGGCGTCTGCTCCGATACCTCCGACGTCGACACCAACAAGCTCTGCAGCCTCGGCCGGTGGTCCAATTCCGATGCCAGCACAGCTCGCCGCTGCCACAAGCTCGAGTCCGATGGCACAACCAAGTGTACCAGCGCCCGTTCCCGGACCAAATGGAGGGGAATGGCGAGACAAGGATGCCGATCGAAGCGCGCGCCAGCAAATCGCCCGGATCATGTACGTTCGATTCGGAACCCGAGTTCAAGAGCTATGTTCGGTGTACTCACGTCGTTTTTTTTTCATGTTTAGCTTGACCCTGATCATGAAGAGTGCGAACCGGCCAGCATCGGTGAACTACAATCCTCGAGAGATCGCGCGTCGGTTGGAACACACGCTGTACATGAGCGCAGCGTCACGAGACGAGTACAGCAACGTTCATACTCTCAAGGCCCGACTTCAGCAAGCGCTTGACAATTCTCGCCGTCGGCAGATGCAGATCCAACAGCAACAAGGTGGTGCTCAACCTGCAGCAACCTCTGCTCCTGCTGTCGTCCCAGCACCGGCCACAGTGACGACTTCAGCGATGAATTTGGTCCAGCAACAACAGCTTCAGGCGCAACAGCTTCAGCAGCAGCAGCAGCTCCAAATCCTTCAACGCCAGCAACAGCAACAGCTTGCGGCCCAGTTGCATAGCCAGCGGAATGGCTTCTCTGGTGTTCCGTTTCCCGGTGCATCGGCGACACCTGCCCCGGCAACCAGTCAACCACTTCAGATGCCGTTGTCAATGCAGTCGACATTGCCGGGATCCAGCGGGATTTCTTCCTCGACGTCGACCTCCGTTTCGATGACTGGGGCTGGCGGATCAGCAGGAGGTAGTTCGATTCTCGACGAACTGGAGCGTGAAGCTGATGAGATGGCAAATGGAATCAACGACGAGCCGTTGTCGATGCCAGAGTCAGAGATGCAGTTGCCGACATCGTCGGGTTTGTCTGGAATGACTTCCTCGGCCGGGTTGACGACGTCCGTGGCGAACACGTTTTCGACAATGGCGACTTCTGTTGCGCCAACGTCTGGGGCGTTCAACTCAATGCCCTTGAGCATGCCTCCTGAGATCGGCGGTGGTCTCTCAACTGCGTCTGCGACGTCTGCTTCGCTGGGCTTTGTTCCTGCACCGACACCTACGGTACCAACAAGCGCATCTGGAGGAGTTACTGCGACGGCCGCTGCGACGTCGATGTACCACGGAATGAATTTGACGGCACCGCAGCTTCAGCAGATCCAGCAATTACAACAAATTCACCAGCTTCGGCGCATGCAGCAACTCCAACAACTTCAACAGCAACAGCAAGTCGCGAATGCTGCTGCCAACATTGGCCTGAACGCTACGATTCCAGGAGCTGCTGCGACCGCGGCTCAGCTTCAAGCAACTTCTGGCATGACGACGAGTACAGGTCTCACTGGAACGACAACCAGCGCAGTTACACCACCAGCAAGCGCGGCGATGGGTGCTGGTGGAGTCGTACCACCACCTGCAGGACTTGTGGGCGGTGCGGCTGCACCAGGCATGATGCAAATGAGTGAGGCCGCGATCGCTCAGAAACGAGAAGAGCTCAAGCGTCGACTCATCCAGTTGAAGCACGCGCGCACGTGTACCGCCACGGACTGCGCTGTGGATTACTGCGCGCGTACGAAGGCCCTCCTCAGCCACGTTTCTCGTTGTGCAAACGCCCAGTGTACGACGATCGGGTGCAAGTCAACCAGGCAACTACTGTCGCATTTCCGCAAGTGCCGCAACTTGCAGTGTGAAGTCTGCAGTGCGATCCGTCCGCCGATGAACGAAACAGAGCAGCAACTCGTGCTTCGCCGGCAGCAGGAGCGGTTGTGCATGCTTCGCCATGCCAGTACGTGTGCGGCGACGCAGTGCGTCCTTCCGTATTGTTCTGGCATGCGTGTGCTGTGGAAACATATCTGCGAATGCCATCAGCGCCAGTGCCGCACCGACCACTGCATTTCGTCAAGATACGTGCTCTCCCACTTCAAGCAGTGCAACAAGATGATTTGCGAGGTTTGCGGGCCAGTGCGAAAGGCTATTAAGATTGTCGACTCGTGCAAAGGCAACCTACCCCAGCTTCAGATCGCTGCAAGCCAAGTCCCGGAAGGCGTCCGCAATCTGATCAAGATCATGAACACGATGGTGAGTACGAATGCGATGGCGGCAGCTGGGCAATTGGCAGCTCAGCAAGCGGCAGCGAACGCGGCACTGGCGGGTGCCAATGGAGGTGGACTCACACCAACGCAGCGGCAAGGGGTTCCTGCTGGAGGTGCTGTTGCAAGTGCCGCGTGGCTTGCTCAGCAGCAGCAGAAGGCAGCGTTGGCTGGTGTTGTGAAAGCTGAAGGAGGAGCTGTGTCTGCTGAAGTTGCTGCTGCCCTCGCTGGTGTTGGCAAACCTGCTGCTGTTATCAAGACCGAGTCGAAGGATGGCGTCGCGACGCCTGGAGGTGCTGCTGCTGTGGATGACTCGAAGAAGAAACCTGTCAAGTTTCAAACCGAGAAGGAGAAGAAGCTTCGGCGCAAGGAGCAAGCCAAGATTGCGAAGGCTCGGGTGCAAGCCAAGCAGGCAGCGGCAGCCGCAGGAGGAGCAGTGACACCAGGCGCTGCGATGAATGACCCAGCGGTGGCAAAGACAGCGGCATCCGCCCCAGCAGGTTCAGCAGTCAAGACGCAAGCTGTCGTCGCCGCACCACAGCCGGTTCCAACGATCCAGTTGAGCAACGGCCTTGTCGTCCGCGGCAGCCAAGCCAAGCTGCGCACCGACCACTCGTTCAACCAGCAGGACATCTCGTTCTTGGATTCGATGACGGAGTCTCAGTTGGACGAGCATATCCGCTCGTTGCGCTTCAACTTCTGCGGTTACATCACGCTGACAGAGCTCAAGAATCGTCTCATGCCGCTGCTCAACAAGCTGATGGAGAGTGAGTACGGCTGGGTATTCAACAACCCGGTCGACCCTGTGCAGTGGAACATCCCAGACTACTTTGAAGTGATCAAATGTCCGATGGATCTTGGAACGATCAAGAAGCGGTTGGAAAACGAGCACTACTACAGCGTGGAAACCTTCGCGTCAGACGTGCGCCTCGTCTTCGAGAACTGCATCGCGTACAACAGCAGCACCAACAACTTCAACGTCGCAGCCAAGCAGCTCCTCGCGTCTTTTGACCGCCAACTCGCTTCGCTCAAGAGCCAACTGGAGAAGCAACTCTTCAAGCGGTGTGAACTACGAAAAGAGGAGATGTGCCAGCTCTGTGGTGGTGACTCGTTCAAGTTTGCTCCGTGCATGCTGTTCTGCAGTGGTCCGTGCACGGGTCGAATCCGTCGCCACACGCACTACTACAGTGATCCGCGAGGCGAGCACCACTGGTGCTCGAGCTGTTACAAGCAGATGAAGGACGGTCCGATCGACATGACATCACTGCCGCAGCTTTCGGGTCCTGCGCCTGAAGGAGGAGGTGCAGACTTGGCGCTGACGAAGACGTCGTTGCTCAAGCGCAAGAACAGCGAAGTCGCGGAAGAACCGTGGGTGGAGTGCGACTCGTGCAAATTGTGGTACCACCAAATTTGTGCGCTGTTCAACGAGCGGAACCACGCGATCTCTGGTGAGCAGGAGCCGTTCGTGTGCCCAATCTGTGTGAAGAAGCAGCGCGCCAAGGGCGTGAAGCCGAATCTCGAGAATGGACTGAAGGCGAAGCGGCTACCGATCACGAGAATGGCCAAGCTGATCGAGGAGCGCGTTCTCAATTCGATCAAGCAAGCTCACGAAGAGGAAGCCACGCGAATGGGCAACCTTGGCAATGCCGACAGCATTGGGTTCATTCCCGCATCTGGAGAAGAGACCAAGTCGGAGACGCAGTTCGGTGTGACCATTCGAGAAGTGCTGAGTATCGACAAGCAAGTGCAGATCAAGCCAAAGATGGGTAAGATCTTGACGGCTCATTACGGAAAAGCCAAGAAAAACGATGGCAAGGCGAGCAACGGAACCCCAGAGAAGCCCAAGTCACTCAAGCGTCAACGTCTCGAAACATCCAAGAAGAAGAAGAAGGCTCCTGCGGCTGATGCGTCAGGCGCTAACGGTGCGATGCTGCAGCTGACCTACCGCTCACGTTGTATCTGTGTGTTCCAAGAACTCGATGGCGTTGACGTGCTGATCTTCACACTGTACGTGCAAGAGTACAGTCCCGACTCGCTCGCGCCAAACGCTGGTCGTGTGTACGTGTCGTATCTGGATTCCGTGAACTACTTCCAGCCCAAGAAGCTGCGTACGCTCATGCATCAGCAAGTAATGCTCGGGTTCCTGGAGGACTGTCGCGATCGTGGATTCCACACGTGCCACATCTGGTCGTGTCCGCCGTTGAAGGGCGACGATTACATCTTCTTCTGCAAACCGGAAAACCAAAAGATTCCCAAGGCAGCTCGGCTGCGATCCTGGTACCAGAAGTTGCTGCAGGAGGCGAAGAAGCAAGGACTGGTGACGACGATTTCGAATCTCTACGCTGAGTACTACCTGAAGAAGAAGGCGGCGCACGAGCTGCCTTACTTCGAAGGAGATTACTGGCCAAGGCTCGCCGAAGATTTGATCAAGCAACTTGAGGAGAAGGGCTCTGGTGGTCGAGACAAGACAGCAGGGGCTGCTGGAGCAGCGGCGGCGGCGGAGACTACGCCCGCCGCCTCTGCCGTGGAGGAAGAGATTGACAATGACGAGGACGGAGTTGACGACAGGAATGACGACGACGACTCGAAGACGCCAATGTCGATGTCACCCGAACCGACCGAAGAGACTGCGGTCGATGATGCGAGTTCTCTGGCCACGACTGCATCTCCGAGCACCGGAGGGAAGTCGGCACCGAGCAAGGGCAAGAAGAGCAAGAAGAAGCGCAGTAAGAAGAGCGCGTTGGCGTCCTCGACATCGACGCGCAGCAGCAGCACGACGAAGACTCGATCCAAGAAGGGCACGCTGGGTCTTGCCAAGCCTGCCGGCTCTTCGAAGAACGTGGTCAACGCTGATCCGATCATGCAAAAGCTCAAGGGCATCCTGGAGCCACAGAAAGACGACTTTTTCGTCGTGGATTTGTATCCGCGATGCCACAAGTGCCAGGAATCGATCATCAAGGTGCCGTACTGGGAGCTCAAGACTGTGGACCCACCACCGCCTGTCGCTGAGCTACTGGATGCGGTGAAGAAGACGCGTGCGGGGTCCTCCAGCTCGCGGAATGCTCCACCGCGCCACTACCACCACTACTACTGCGCCAGTTGCCACGAAGTGAACAAGACCCAGCTGCAACACCGCGTGGAAGTGGCCGCCACGGGTTCCAGGCGTGCCCGAGAGATCTGCGAGAAGATTTTGCCGCTGAATGAGAACACTCTTGCTGCTCAGGTAGCGGACTTTGACATGCAGGACATCAAGTACGAGTTGGCGCTCGTCTACGTGGATCCGTTGCAAGAAACTGTGTCCGCTGAAGCGATGGAAGTCATCAAAGAGGAACAAGTCGAGGAAAAAGCAACGAATGGCGACGCTGCGGCAGAAGTTGAGATGAAAGCTGAAGTGACCGAGGCGACAGCGGATGCGAGTGAGCCAGCAGTGTCAAGCGAAGTGAACGACCAGACGTCGACGGAAAGTGCGGCGACTGCGAAGACTCCACCTGCTGCTGCTGCTGCTGCTGCTGCGACTGCTTCGACGACACCCTCCACTGCGATCGTGAAGAAGGAAACGGCGACGAAGGTTGTGAAGGCGAAGAAGGAGCGCGACTTGGACGATGTGATCATGCCGTGCGAGATTTTCGACACACGCGAGGCGTTCTTGATGTACTGCCAGAACAACCACTGCCAGTTCGATCAACTGCGCCGCGCAAAGCACTCGTCGATGATGGTGCTGTACCATCTCTTCAACCAGGGCACGACGGGCTTCACGTTCAGCTGCTCGAGTTGCAAGGTCACGCTGCTCAGTGGCAACCGCTGGAACTGCTCGATCTGTCCGGTGTTCAACCTCTGCGACGACTGCAACGCCAAGACGAAGCACGAGCATCAACTGCATCTGTTCAAGATCGTCGCGATCCCACGCCCTGGTGCCGACGTCGTGCAGCCTCCGACCGTGGATCCAAACTCGATCGCTCCTCTTGGAGGGCTTAGCGGCTCTGGCAAGCGTGCGCAGCTCAAGGACGGCGGCGCTCGAGGCACGAAGCGAGACGCGATGGGTGGTGAGATCAAGCGTGCAAAGAGCGCTGCTGGTGCGACAGTTGCAGGCGCCGCAGTGGCGGGCGGTGCTGTGCCGTCAGTGGGCAAGGACATCAAGAAGAACCGCAAGCGAAAGCTGAACACTTCTTCGCCTGTGAAGGCTGCCGAAACTCCCGCACCACCGACACCAGCACCTGCCGTAGCGGCGCCTGCTGCTGCTGCTGCTGCTGCGGCGGCAGCTCCGGCCACGGCAGCAGCTCCAGCTGCAGGGGCTGCCGCAGCGGACGACGATCCAAGCAAGAAGAAGCCTCGCATCCACAACATCGACCCGGCGCTGCTGCTGCAGCTTGAGCACGCGAGTGGTTGTGCCGTGCCGGACTGTACGTTCACGAACTGCCAGCGCATGCGGTCGATGCTCAAGCACGGCGCGATGTGCGAGCAGCGACTGGCGGGGCCTTGCGTTCTGTGCAAGCGGATCGTCGGCTTGCTGTCGGCCCACGCGCGTCAGTGCCAGAAGGAGTACACGGAGTGCAAGGTGCCGCGTTGCGCGGACATTCGTCGCCACTTTTTGATGCAGTTGCAGCAGCGCCAAGAGCAACTGGAGCGAGCTCGTCAAGCCCAAGCTGCGGGAGGAGCTGCGGCCGCTGGAGGAGCTGCTGCTGCGGCGGCTTCTACTGCTGCGGATGCCAGTTCGGCTGCGGCCGCTGCTGCGTCGTCGTCGACGACTCCAACGGCGTGAAGGGGTAAGGAAGAAATAGGAACGAAACAAACCAATTAGTTAGGATAGGATAGCGTATACTGTGTGTGCCAGTGTGAACAAAGACCAAAGAGACCAACACATTGAGACCTGGTGTTCGATTAGACGAGTCGCATCTCGGCACCGAGTGCATTGGGCGGCGTGAACTCTATGCGAGCGGACGCTGGCTCCGTCTTGGAGTACAGACACGACGGCACTAATCGAAAGAAGGATGGCGAGCTCGTCTCACGCTCAGCAGTGAGGGCAAGACGCTCGTAGACCGCCACGACGACTGCTGTGGCTAGCTGTGCTGGAGCTTCGTCGAGCTGAAACTTAAGGGAGGACGCCTCGTAGCTGTGGTGGAAGAGCTACAGGAAATGAGGTCGAGATATGGCATGCTCATTGCGAACTTCTACGGAGGAAAGCGACTGACTCACCTGAAGCGCTCGTTGGAGTACATAGTGTAGTGTGTGATGAGCGGAAAGAGCTTCTCGCAGCGACAGTAGTGAGTCGTTCGATGGCATGACGTGAGGCGGAATCCGAGGACTTGGCGGCTGAGACGAAGGAGGAACAGGCATTACAAGAGGCGTTGGAGCTGGAGCCTGTGCCCAATGGATGGGCAGCGCCTGCGACAACTCGAAGGTGAGTTGACGAAGCGTCTCGGACGTTTGCTCTGTGCGGACGTGCTGCAGGCGGCGGATGGCGTACTAAAGACACAGATTGTCAGTGGTTTGTGTTGATCATATCTCTAGTAGGATCAGGTGGTACGTACCACATCCCGACGAGCTGCCCGGCCTGCGACGCGCTGTTCAAACGGCACGAGCTGCAGGCCAGAGAGAGTCACCTCCAGGAGATGCAGTATGCCGCCCAGACGCAGCAGCAGCGCACAACTGATCGTCGGCAAAAGACAATTGAGCCCAGAGTCAGCGTAGCCCACTAGCACTCCGAGTACAGCTCCTCTCACCTTGTCCACGCTGTCATACAACCATCAGTATCTGCGCCGACGACAAGTGGCTAGCCCTACCACACTGCGTTGTATTCCAATTGCTTACCTTGGAGCTGCGTGACGCGCGTCGTCGGGAACTCGCCCTGTTGGAAGCGCGTGATGTCTTGGGCGACCTGCTGGTCGATGGCCACTCGCAGCTTCGCGTGGACGACGCGCTCTCGCATGAGCAGCACATCGCCGTCTTCACAGAGTGTCAGTATTTCCTTCTCTGTGATCGTGGCCGTGCGCGTTGCGGCAGCATCGGCGTGGCTGCTCCATTTCGATCCCATTCGGATGATGGCGTCCTCAAGTCAAGGGCGACGTTTCGCGTCACACGACATTCCTGCAACATTCAAACAACATGCATGAGCTACATTCGTGCAACCTTCGTATCACCTCAGCTTCTTACACATCAACTTCAAAGTGGCCACTTTGTCTTCAACCAGAAATGACGGGAGCACCACCGGATGGACGACTCCGTGACGCTGTACACAGCGCCCAAGGCACAGAGATCGATAGACAGCTACAGCCACAGACAGCTCCGTACCCTACGCCACGCTACACGCCGCCTCCTACGCCAGCACCGTCTCGCGTGGTGTCGCCAGTGGCATCTTCGCATGTTGTCGCCGTTGGCCAAGAAGCGACTGCACCAAGTGACGACGCTGACGTGGATGCAGTCATGCTCCTGCAGCTACCACACGCCAGTGAGTGTGGTGTGGATGACTGTGCGGTCTCCAACTGCCAGCGATTACGCGGATTACTCCGGCATCGCGCTGGCTGTGGGCTTCAATCGTGCCGGTTGTGTGAGCCCGTTGATGGACTGCTGACAGCGCATGCCCACTCGTGTCGGATGAGCTCCACACAGTGCAACGTGCCGCGTTGTGCGGAAATACGAGCAAGAAAAGCTGAGGAAGAAGCCAGGATTGCATCGTGATTGATAGCTAAACACCAGCTAAACAGGAGGGAATTTTGCCGTTCTTTTCTCCGACTTCTCCAACTGATGATCACGATTCGATGCGCACAGCTCTCGAAGGGCTTCTATCGGATACCTCATTCCGCAATCTGCAATCCAGCTCACAAGACAGCTACAGCTACTCCTCACTACTTCAAGCTCAACTACTCCACCACCATCATGAAGTTCTCGCTCGCTACCGTCGCTTTCGCCGCCACGCTCGCGCTCGTCCACGCGGCCGAGCCTGTCACTGGAGCTGTCGCTGTCGCTGTGACGGCCGCCAAGAACGATCTCCCGCCGTCGCCACAAGCCGCCATGGAGGCCGTCACCAAGTCCGCGTCGTTGCCCGCTGGCGTCTCGCTCACTGGATCCACGGAGATCATCCCCACGCCATCGTCGGCGTCGGCGTCGGCTTCCAAGACCAAGGAGGATAAGGAGGATGCATCGACCGTCGTGGC
>JAADXB010000108.1:0-25069 GCA_023337495.1 Pythium diclinum | reverse complement strand
GTTTTTTTTTTTTTTTCTGAAACCTCTCCGTTCAAACTCAACATCACTCACTACAGAACGGTGCGCAACTCGTGTAACGACGCGTGCGCACGCCATGGATTGGATCGCAGGGTTCACACCCCAGCCGTGCTTCGAAGGAGTCCGCTCAACCGATGTCGTGCCTGCTATCCAGTCCCGGTCGTCTCTGTCGAACCCCCTGGTGACTTTTCGCTTGGCCAATGCGTTAACGCCAAGAGTCCAAGGTCGGCGCGAGATATTCAGACGGTGTGGGACTTTTGCTGTACTGTACCTACGACTGTGTGAGGAGAGAGTTCGAATCAACTTGACACCACTCAAAAGGTGCACAGAGCTCTTGCTTCCATGCATTTTTGTGGCGATGGGGCGTGCCACTCTCGGCCACGCTACAGGGAGACGAGGCACATTTTTCCGGCGGTTTCACTGGGCAGAAGATTTATTTCCGGGATATTTTTGTTATTTTCTCTGATTTTGTTCTTCGTCTGGAAATATTTCCTGGCCGACGTGTCGTGTGGCGTGAAGTTGGAGAAAAGGAGAAAACGACGACTCAAACTCGCCGAAACACAGAGCGCAATTGCTTGTGTTCGGCCGCAGAACTTCCGCAATTATCTCACCTGGTACAAAATTTCCCAGACATGTTGGAGCTGCTGCACTGAAGCCAAGTCACAGAAACTGACAGAAGCTCGCAAAGTGCAACCACCACTTCTCCCCTCCCCCTTTCCCTTGCTCGGTGGCGCTGCTGTGCCAACACACAACCATCATCCTGCGGTCGCCCAGTCCAACCCAAGTTTCCGAACGAGTGAGTGTGTGTCCCTCCTCCTCCTCTTGGGCAACAACAGAACCTGAACTCAGCCCCCGTCTGCCACGTTAGGCCAGACTCGTTCGCACGAAAAGGCGGAGCCAACACTCCGAGCCGCCGCGGCCCGACACACACAACGAAAAAAACCACCATCTGCGACCTGCGACCTGCCTACCTGCCACAAACAGCCACAGCAGTAAACGGAACCCACCGCCGCCGCCGCCCCTCACTGTGAATAAGACCTCCAACGACCCGTAGCGCCCCTTTGCCGCTGCTTGTCGCCAGTTCACGCGCCTCCTCAAAACCCCCAGACCTCACTGACGCCGTGGCCGTTGCGCACGTCATTCAGTCACTGACGTTCTTGCCGCCCCCCGAGAAGGTCGCCAATCTTCATCCAACATCCAATCCACAGAACTCGCCGTCTGCTCCGCCGCTCAACAGCTGTAGATTTCACTCCGTCCACAGTCCCCTGTGTGTCTGTCTGCGAGAAACTACAACATCCGACATCCGTAGCTTCATTTCCGAATCTGCGCCGTCCCCCACACTCGCCAACAAGATCCAACAAGATCCAACAAGTGGCCACCAACACAACCAACACAGCCAACAAGATGACCTCGAACCTCACGCCGCACGTCGACGACGACGACAGCGACTACTACGCGTCGGCGCACATGGTGCGCGGCCGACGCAGCACCTCCACGCCCACGTCGCCCGTGGGCAGCAGCGTGCGCCGCGTGCTTTCCCAGCGCCGGCTCAGCAGCGACGTCAACGCGCTGGGCAACCAACTGCGCCACGTCCGCTTCTCCGACAACGAGCTCGAGTCCACACAGCACACGCTGAGCACACACCACCAGACGCCACACGAGCCCAAGCAGGTGATCCACAACACATCCTCGCGGAGGCTCTCGATCGACGAGGTCGAGCTGTACTTCTCCGACTTCACCAAGTTTCCTCCATCGGTCCACGACTACGTCGTCTCCAAGCTCCTCAAGCGCAACGACATCCTGATCGCCAGCGCGCTGGAGTTTGTCAAGAGCTCCCGTAACCTCGCGTTCTTCGCCAAGTCCAAGGTCTACTGGGTCGAGCTCCACAACGGCGTCATGGTGCTGCACGCCAAGCGCGATGCCGTGGACGCGAGTCCAGAGAAGATGTTCATCACGGGCTGCACGCCCCGCATCGTCAGCGTCCGTGAGTGCACCATGGAGATCGAGCACGTGTTCCAGCAGAAGAAAGACTACCAGCTCGTCCAGTTCCAGAACAAGATGGACCTGTTCCTGTGGTGGTGGGCGCTGCAGCTCGCGTCGGTCAACAAGGCCGGCCCCACGAAACACTTCGCGCTCTCCATGTTCCAGCTCATCGAAGTCTCCAACCCTGTCGGCAACGTGGTCTTCCCATGGCCGTCACGTGGCGCCAGCTCCGCTCGTCGTGCTGCCAGCACTCGCCCAAGCGTCACACACCTCATCCTCGTCCGCCACGGTGAAGCTGAGAACATGCACTTCCGAGTGCCAGATGAGGAGAAGGGTCTGACCAAGCGAGGCCGCGAGCAAGCGGCATCGACGGCCGCTCACGTTGCCGAGATGCTGAAGAAGGCCGGTGCCGGTGAGGACAACGTCCAGCTCGTGTACGGCGGTCTGCGTCGTACGCGTGAGACGGGTGAGGAGTTCGTGAACGCCATGCCGTGGCTCAAGCAGAAGAACGAGTGCTGCCTGCTGGAGGACGGAGCTCCTGCCTGCATTGAGTACACTCACCGCATGGACTTCCGCACGGCCATGCACTGCACGGCGTTCGAGACGCTGTGTCGCCCAGACGCAAACGAGTCCCAACGCATGAGCTCGGACGAAACCTCCCACGAGAACTTCAAGATCCTGATCTGCCACGCCAGCTTCGTGCAGCACTGCATCGCCGTGAGCTGCAAGGTCTCCAAGGACGTGGTCAAGATCGGGGCCCCGATCGGCCACTGCAGCATCACGCAGATCAACGCCACGAAGGAAAGTGGCCAGAAGGACGACTTCAAGGTCGCCTTCACCAACCGCGTGGGACACCTTCGCCTCACTCACCGCACCAGCGAGTAAGCTGGTGACCCCGAGCAGTCCACTCCCTTCCGCACATGCGTATTTATGGGAACGTGACAAGCCACTTCTTGTCACATGCGTCCGCGCGTATCTTGGCGTCAAGTCAACCTGCGAGCGTGTCGACTTCCTCCACCGTACCGTACTACGAAGAAACACAACCCACACACACACCACCGCCACCAATACACAACCCAGTACAAGTAGAAGAACAGCCAGCGTACCAGTACACCAAGAAAGATCAAGTTTATTAGCCCAAGTGCCATACAAGTCGGCGGTAGAAGAATCCCATTAGACAACCTAAAGCAATCAATCCAGTTACAGTAGAATATAAAGAGCAGCAGCATACAGTATCATTCATCATTCATCAAACACTCGACGGCATGCAATCAATCAATCAATTAATCCCCCTCTACCCAGTAGCTCTTCATCGAGCCACGCACAACGCCTTGCCCATGTTCTGCGGACACTTGCTGCCGCTGAACGTGTTGGGCGAGACCACCGACAGATCCAGCGACGAGCCGAACGTGACCATGTAGTTGCCCTTGTTGACCATGCTGCCACACGACTCGGGCGTGAACTTGTCCGGCGAGCCCGTGTTGGCCTTGTTCACAGCGTCCTGCACCGTCATCGGGTAGCGACCGATGACCACGACGTATTCACTGGGAGGCAGCGACAGCGACAGGTACGGGTCGCGGAAGCTGATCGAGTGGCGGTTCTTACGGCGAGCAAAGTTCTCATCGTCGTCGCCGGCGTTCAGCATATCGGAGACCGTGAAGGCGGCGCCAGGCGACGGGCGACGGAAGAGAAAGGCCACGGCGTCGATGTAGCCGCTCGAGCAGTAGCCGTTCACGTCCACGTAGGTGTATCCGGAGACGCTTTCGTAGGACGACACGTCGATAGTCACGCGGCCAAACGACGGCATCGTGAAGGGGATGTAGTCCACGCTGACAGTCGCTCCCTGTCGCGAGATCGTACCGTCGACTGTCACTGCCTTGGCGAGAGTCGGCTCGGTGTGGTACGAGCACTTGTCGTACGGCTTGACAGTGTTCCTAGTCGAGCACTGCGAGCCAATGTACGAGTTGGGTCCGGAGACCGTGACGTCGGACGAAGTCGCGATGGTGAGACGGTAGCTGCCGTAGTTGGAGACCGTCGCACTGCACACACGAGGCGTCGAGGCCACGGGCATGCTCTTGGCTATGGCGTGGAACACCGTCATGGACGACACGCCCACCGCCACGCGGTAGCGGCCAGCGGTCAGCGGACGCACGATATACGAGTCCGACTGGCTCAGCGATCCGTCCTCACCACCGTAGCCGCTGGGCGCGTCGTCGTTGACCGAGATGATGGTCGACTCAGCGACGGAGCCGTCAGCGTTCACGCTGAAAAGCACGATCGACGAGTCGATGTAGCCGGCGTTGCAGTCGCCGTTGAGGTCCACGAACTTGACGGCGTTTTCTCCGTTAGCAATGCTTTCCATGGACAAAATGTCAAGCTCCACGACGGCATCAGTCGCCAGCGTGAAGTCGACGTAGTCGATTGACGCGACCTTGGCCGTGGTGGAGATCGTGCCGTCCACGACCGTCTTGCGCTTGGCCTGCGTTGGCCCAGGGCTCACAGGAGCTGACGTCACAGGCGCGCTCGTTGGCGCCGCCGTTGTAGGCGCTGAGGTAGGAGCCTGAGTAGGAGCCTGAGTTGGAGCCTGAGTTGGAGCTGGCGTAGGGGCTGGCGTAGGAGCTGGCGTAGGCGCTGGGGTAGGAGCTGGAGTAGGAGCTGGCGTAGGAGCTGGCGTGGGTGCCGTGGTCACTGGTACTGGCGCTGAAGTGAACGCACTCGGGTCGTACACGGCCTTGCGAGGCAGCAGGTTTCTGGTTCGCAGATCGGCCACGATCTTCTTGGTGTTGACGGCCGTGTTGGGGCACCCTCCACAGTGGTGCAGCGCCACGACTGTGTTGTCCGACCACGCGATCACAGGCGAGCCCGACGACCCGCCTTGGGTATCCAAATAGTACGCGACCTGCTGAGGCAGACAGCCACCGCGACTCACCGACGTCACTGTGCCCCAATCTTCACCGGCTTTGAGAGCGATGCGCTTGCCCCAGCCTGCAGGGTGCTGTGGGATGTAGATGCGCTCGTCCTTGACGGCGCCGTCGTCCCGCATCTGCAGGTACCCGTAGTCGTTCGAGTAGTTGATGTCCAGCTTCACAAGCGTGTAGTCCAGATCCACGCTCGTCACGATGAGCTGTGCCGACCGCGTGCGCAGGGCACCCTTACAGCCCAGTGGCGTGCTACACGTCGTCGCGCAGCTGTCGCTCTGTGCCTGGAACTCAAAGTCCGTGTTGCTGGCGTGGTCCTGCGTCGAGATGCAGTGGTTGTTGGTGATCATGTGGCCCTCTTCGCCCACGAGCCAGCCCGTGCAGAAATAACTGCCGTCGCTCTTGTGGATCAGCAGCCGCATCACAGCATTCGACCGCGCGAACGCCGTCGGGTATGACTTGGCACACGCCGCTTCGATGGATTCATCGGCACCACACACTTCCTCTTTGTCTCCAGTTGAGAAGCTCGCACTTTCGGCCAAGTACCGAAAGTCGCTGATCGCGAAGCCGATACACTCGCCTGGGAACTTGGGGCTCTCCGGGGAGCCCGTGGCCGTGTACAGCTCAATGGTCACGGACTTGGTGTACAGTGCCATGCTCACAAAGTTGAGCGTCTTGACATCGTCGCCGCGGTAGATGAACTTGCTGGTCTCCTTGTCGTTCTTGTCGGTCGGGTAGATGACCACGTAGTCGTTGGCGGGCAAGTTGAAGTGCTTGAAGTTGACGGAGATAAACTCGGCGATCGGCTCCTCCACGACGTACGAGTACCGAGGCAGCGAAGTGTTGGTGGAGCTGTCCGTGGTCGGATACGCCGTCGTCGCACTGCAGCCGACGCCAACAGAGATCGACTTTGTACCAGGGTCTCCGCTAGAGGCAGAGCTGCTGTTGGTCGCTGAGATCCAGGCGTCGGTGACGCTGGGGGAGCCCCAGGCCACGAGCGCACCTACAGCGAGTAGGAGGTGGCGTAGAGGGCGAGGCATGGTTGGACACAGGCTAGCGTGTGGGGTGGGTCTTGGACTGCACGATGTGTTGCTGACAGAGCACAAGTCGAAGTGAGCTCTTCACACACGGAAGACAGAAACGCACGCTCGATCGATCGACCGATCTGAAAAAAAGAGAGCTACTACTGCTACTAGGGCTTCTCATGATCGGAGACCTGTTCTTGGAGGCGTCAGAGGCACGGAGCCCGCACGGAACGACGCGCGCTGCGTCGGCGGACGAGTGCTTCCTAGCTCACGAGTCGAAGCGCCCCCGAAAGCGTCAGCTGCAAACGCTGAAGCAGTCACGATATCCATGCGAATGTGGCCTTTTGAACGTTCCTCGCTATAGAATGCACCTGCGACGAGCTTGCTTCGTGGCGAGTGTCGTCTCTGATTTACGGTGCCGCCATTCAGCAGCGTCCCACGCACAGAAAGGAATACCACGATAATAATGGAGACCATGGGCTACGCTAGGTACGCACGCGATGATGCAGCATCTCATGGCCGAGTCATGTCGCCCACTCTAAAAAAAGACGTATGGGATGCTGCTCGCGAACCGCCACGCACGCAATGTACTGGGTACGCGGTGCTGCGTCGGACATGGCGTTTGCATTGGACCCATGGTCTCAAGTCCGCCCTAGTTCCAGGCACCTTTCCAGGCTTCTCTGCC
Organism: Pythium diclinum; assembly: GCA_023337495.1. Taxonomy (NCBI): domain Eukaryota; phylum Oomycota; class Peronosporomycetes; order Pythiales; family Pythiaceae; genus Pythium; species Pythium diclinum. The sequence goes on along the minus strand of JAADXB010000108.1, from coordinate 18,440 downwards.
GTCGAACGAAGATCGAGGAGCTCAGAAATTATGAGGATACTGTGCACATGTGGCTCGTGATTGACGTGGTAGTGTATTGATTTCTCTAAGGACGTGTAATTGCAGAAGCAAGCATCCACTCAGACGACCGAGTCGGACGGTAGAAGGCCGCGGACGCGCAGGTCCTCGGCGATCTTGGCCATATTGACGGCCGTGTTGTCACAGCCGCCGCAATGGTGGATGGCCACGACCACGTTGTCATCCCAACTGATCACAGGCGAGCCGGACGAGCCGCCTTGCGTGTCCAACGCGTATGCGACCTGGTTAGCGAGACATCCAGGCGCAGTCAGCGACGTCACCGTGCCCCAGTCGCCCTGTTCGTTGGCTTTCATCGCGACGCGCTTGCCCCAACCAGCAGGATGCTGGACAATGTAGATACGCTCGCCCAACACAGCACCGCTCTTGCGCATCTTCAAGTAGCCGTACTTCTTGGCCCACTTCTTGTCGATCTTGACCAGCGCGTAGTCGAGATCCGGGTTCGAGATGATCAGTTCCGACGACTTGGCCGTGACGTCGCTGCTGCAGCCAAACGCGACGCCACAGAAGTCGTCGCATTTGTGTCCCTGGGCGTCGAACATGAACTCGGTATCACTGGCGTGGTCCTGGTTCTCGATACAGTGGTTGTTGGTCATCACGTGGCCTTCCTCGCCCACGAGCCAGCCCGTGCAGAAGTAGCTCTTCCTCTTGGACTGGCCATTTTCCACGACTGCCTTGCGGATTAGCAGCCGTACCACGGCCTCGCTGTTCTTTTCCACCTTTGGTGTGTCCCCGTAACACGCCGCCTCCACGGTCTCATCCTTTCCGCAAATGCTCTCAAGCCCACCGGAGTTCTCAAAGCTCGCGGCCTGTGCCAGATACTGGTAGTTGTCGATAGCGAAGCCTGGGGCAGCTGAGGCGTCCACGCCAGGACCAGAGCCCGTCGTGTACAGCTCCACCGTGACAGACTTGGTGTAGATCGTGTCGCTGAAGAACGAGCTATTGAAGTCCTTGCCGTTGTACGTGTAGCTTGGCAGACTGGAGTTCGCAGTCGCACGGATCACGACGTAGTCATTTGCTGGCAGGTTGAACTTGGAGAAATGCACGGAGATGAACTGCGCGATGGGATTCTCGACCACGTACGTGAAGCGCGGCATCGAGTCAGGCGACGAGTTGGTGTCCGCTGGGTACGTAGAGTCCCCGCAGCCCACCGAGACGTCGATGGTTTCACTGCCGTCGATGATGGGTGCCGACGTGCCCATGTTCCATGCCTGTGTGCCTGTGAAGGACCACAACGCGAGTGCGCTGGCCGCAAGAGTGAGGAACCGCAACGGACGCTGCATGGCTGAGTTTGTGGAGGTGGGTTGTGGCTTGCTTCCGACGATGAAGAGTCGAGAATGAACTCGACAGGAGGCCAGAGTCCATGCCGCTCATAGGGCCGTAGACTCGCTGCTTCATGCTGTGCATGAGCAGCCTAGCGGTGGCTTCATGTGCAGTACGTAAAGTCCGAGGCTTCTTTACCCTCTCGCTCATTCTCTCGATGCTATTGCGGGCTTGCTACTAACTGTGGCTCTCTTAGACGGCTGGATCCAGTGTACGATCGCAGGTTTAGCGAGAAAATGCTGAGCCATTTGGCTTGAAATCGAGCTATTTGCGGGTCTCTCGACGATCTTCTCGCAGGCCACAAGACAAAATCAAGCTATTGATACGACCAAAAGATGAAGGGTTTATTGGTACCAACATCCTGAATTCCACACAGTGGAAGCTGCATGATCCCATGCTTCTCATTGAGCTGAATGGCTATTCCAGGTTCCTACCAATCCAGCTAATCGGGGAGGAGAAAGATCTTCCTCGACTTCAACATCACTCTCTCGCTTCCCCTCTCAGGATGATTCTGTCGATGCCGCAGATTGAATAGTTAAGTACTGTAGCAGAAATGAAGCCACTGGGTCCGTCGCACAGTCGATAGCTTTGTGATTTTTTATGAGGATCCCATCGAAGACGAACTACGCCACTGCACACTGAGGAAGAAGGCCTTTGGCCTGCAGGTCGGCGACGATTTTGTTCGTGTTGACGGCCGTGTTGGGGCAGCCGCCGCAATGGTGAAGAGCTACAACTTCGTTCGAGCCCCAGCTGATCACAGGCGACCCGGACGAGCCGCCCTGCGTGTCCAATTTGTACGCGACCTGGTCAGGCAGACAGCCGCCCGTGGAAAGCGACAACACGGAGCCTGGCTCACCCTCGGCTTTGATGGCGAGTCGCTTGCCGAAGCCTGCTGGGTGCTGTGGGAGGAAGATCTGCTCGCCCAAGGTCGCACCCGCTGCTCGCATCTTGAGAAAGCCGTACTCTTGGTGGAACGTCGTGTCGAACTGGACCATCGCGTAGTCTAGCTCCTCATTTGCCACGATCAGCTTCGCCCTGGTAGCTCGCACGGGGCCACGGCATCCCAGTGGGACGTTACACGGCACAGCACACGACGAGCCTTGGCCCATGAACTCGTACTCGGTGTTGCTGGCGTGGCCTTGGGTCGAGATGCAGTGGTGGTTGGTGATCATGTGGCCTTCGCAGCCAAACAACCAGCCCGTGCAGAAGAACGACTGGCTGCCCTTGTGGATGAGAAGACGTAGCACAGCGTTCGCCGTGTCAACGGCCGCTATGTTTGCTGGCGAGTCTCTCGCGCATGCAGCATCCACCGAGTCGTCGGCGCCACACACTTCCTCCTTAGTGGAGCCCGTGGCACTCGCCAAGTACCGGTAGCTGTCGATCTGGAAGCCTAGACACTCGGTCACATTCATGGGCACTGTGGTCCCCGTAGTGTACAGCTCCAGCGTGATGGCCTGAGTGAACAGCGCCTGGCTGAAGAACGAGCCGTTGCGGGTCATGCCGTCGTACGTGAGCACTGGCAGCTTCGCGCTGACCGGGTCATAAGTTGGTTTGATGATCACGTAGTCGGTCGCGGGCAAGTTGAACTCGGAAAAGTGCAGCGAGATGAACTCGGCGATCGGGTTCTCCATCATGTAAGTGAAGCGGAGCGTCGCTGGGCCTGTAGCTCCATTGGCAGTGGACGGGTACGGCGAGGAAGCCCCGCAGCCGAAGCCAATGTCGACCGGCCGATTGCCAGAGGTCTCTGCTGAAGAGTTTGATATTGGAGACTGGGCCAGTGAGGTGGAAGTCCACGCCAACGCAATGGCCACGAGCTTGGTGAGACGACTGAACGAGAGCTGCATGGTAGTGGGAGGTCTGCGTAGTATGTGGTGAGGTTTGCTGGTGACGTGGGCAAAGTGGAAGTGAACAACAGTGCAGTACGTAGCCAACGGTCTCACTTAGGTACACGTATGAGTGTGGCGTTTCTCGTGGTACAGCAGTGCCGCGTACCGCTTGCTGCGTGCGGCTCAACCGACAGAGCGGCATCGCAGCGTCGCCAGGGTAGCGATGGCGTCTGTGATCCGTTGACGCGGGTGGGTGTTTGATGATGGCGAAGCCTGATAACGGAGACTTGGCTCGGATTGAGCTCGAATTAGATCAATCATGGACATCAATGGGATCGAACAAAGATCACTCGGTGCATCGCAGCCCAGAGGTTTGATATTCATGGACCAAGAGGGCCATGAGACGGCGGTACGTGAGTCACCCACGACTCGCTGGCTCGCTGGCGTCACGGCTCGATCCACTGTGGAGCCATGTTGGCATGATTATGTGGACCACATCAAAGAATCTCCAGATTTCGGAGGAAAAATGGAATGGAAGCGAGGGATTTTCATGGAGCTCTCCACGCCTCCAGCTGATGCTCAAAGCCAAAGCCAAGCGTGAATGAGCTCTCGCTGTTAGTGTTAGTGCTCTCATGTGCTCTGCCACTGCTTTGGGGCATCGTCAGGCTCAAGTCCTAGGTTCATCGTGGGCTATTGATACCAGGAGGTCACGAGAAGCCAGTTTGCGGATGGGACGACTTGAGCTTGGCGAAGCTCAAGCCCCCGCGAGCTCATGGAGACCACGACGCCTTCACCAAGAATGCCATGGAGCTGAGGGCTCCTCGCATCTTGTGGGGTCCCCGCAGACATGCAAGAAGTGGAAAAAACTCGCTGCCTCGAGCGACGGTTAACATTAGGACGCCACGTGGCTTCTCACGTTGGAAGGATCAGTTCGTGTGGCGTGTGGAGAGTGTGGGGTGAGTAAATTTCGTGGAGCAAAGGGTGGTGTTAAAAAACACCGAAGGGGAAATGCTGCAGCGCGCTTGGCACTGCAGAAATATAGAGGGGGGGGAGGGGTTGGCCCGAAATGACGCCGTCGAAACAACCGTCCAGCGCGTAGCTAAACACGGCTCTTCGTACCGCAGCCACCAAGAGAGAAGCCAATTTACTTCTTCTTGTTGGCGGCAGGCTTGGCGGCCTTCTTCACAACCTTCTTGGCCGTCGCCTTGGCAGTCACCTTCTTCGAGGCAGCTGGCTTGGCAGCCTTCTTAGGGGCAGCGGCCTTCTTGGTTGGCGCCTTCTTGGCCGCGACCTTCTTGGTGGCAGTGGCCTTTGGCTTCGAGGCAGCCGCCTTCTTAGGAGCAGCAGCCTTCTTGGCGACCTTGACAGTCTTCTTCACCGTCTTGGCGGCCTTCTCCGAGACCTTGACGGTCTTCTTCTTGGCGGCTGGCTTCTTGAGCGCGGCGGCGACCTTGTACGAGCCCTTGACCTGGACCAGCTTGCCGGCCTCGACACCCGTGCGCAGGGCCTTGTTCAGGAAGTGGCTGGCGTAGTTGTCCTTCTTGTTCTCGACGTACTTGCCGATCGCCTGGCGCGACGAGCCGTTGCGCTCCTTGAGCGTCGTGATGGCCTCGACGATCAGGTCGAAGTACGACGGACCGGCGACCTCACCGGCGGCGGCAGCCTTCTTCGGCGCAGCGGCCTTCTTGGCCTTTGGCGCGGCGGCTGGCTTCTCGGCCTTCTTGGCCGCTGGCTTCTCGGCCGTCTTGGCCTTGCGCGCTGGCGAGCGCTTGGCGGCGGCCGGCTTGGCCTCCGTGTTGGCGGCCTCCGTGTTCACGACCGGCGCGGCGTCCTCCTTCTTGTCCTGTGCCTTTGGGCTCGCAACCTTGGTCTCTTCAGCCATGGTGTCTTTTCTCGTTCTCGTTGGTGCTAAAGCAAACGCGGTGTCGTCGTTTTCTTTTTTTGTAGAGTGCGGTTCCCACGCGTGTGGTCTTTGGGGGGGATTTCCAGTCGCTTCAAGTCAAAAGCCGCGCTCGCCAGGCGAGCAGCTCCTAAACAAACAGGCGTTTTTTGAAATGCTCACACGTCGCAGAAGCGGGTCAAAAGTGCGCTTGGGCTCGATCGCGGGCGGATCCGCCAATCAGAAAGCGGTATTTTTAACTTCCGCCAATCAGCGAACAGCTTGCATCCCCGAACCCGAAAACAAGCCCACGACCGTGCCGAGCGACCGGAAGAAAAAAGCGAGCGGCCGCCGATTTTGGGCCGGAGGGGTGATCGGCCGGGAGCAGCGCCGACGGATATGCGCGTCTCCATGGACCCCCATGGCCATGAACGTGTTCCTATTGACATCCCCTATATGGGCTGTGGTTACTGTATCCTGTGAACTAAATTTGAGCTCCTGGGAGGTCGCCATCTAGTGGGGAGGGGGAGGGGGAGATTCCCTCCTCACGCGACGATGAGTGGCTGTCGTGCGGGCGATGCGCTTCATGCTAGATGTATGTTTCAGGCGCGCTGTTTATTAGCAATGGATGCGCGGTGACTTCCTCTTGCGAATGATCCGTTATTGTCAATATTTTCATCAAAAATTGACTCGCCTACACGGCCATGACGGAGAGGTCATCCAGCATTTTCATCCATGAGACTGAGCTTCATGCGGTCTAGAATTCCTCGGTCTACTGCGCCACTTGTAGACAGTTCTAGCCGCTCTAACTTCCTTGACCATTCCGGAGGGTCATCTCTAAGCTATTAGCATTGACAACGTCGGCATATTCGGCCCAGGGCCCACACATCAGCGCGGCTCCCGACACCTCTTCCATGTTTCCATCTGCGTGTTGCATGTTGTCACGGCGGGGACGTTCGTTCCGATGTCACTGTATACACGACTCACTTTTGTAACAATCTCAGAAAAGTGAACTTTCTATTATGTTGTTAAAGCGCAACATAGAGGTTTTCCGATCAGGACACTTTTGAGGTTTTTCCACCCCCACGGCCTCTGTTGGACCTGGTCTTTTGGCGGCAAGTCGGAGCTCCTGGCAATTGGCGCCATCTTCCGGAAATGACGCAGCGGCTCACGACGGCGCGCCGCGTGCCAGAGCCAGAGGCCGAAGCCGCAACGATGGCGGCGAATAGCGAGTCTACGCGCGAGGCGTCTGCAGTCATTGCGAGTGCAGAGGAAGCTGCTGGTAAGAAGCGCGAAGCCGCGAAAGTCCGGGATGACGGAAAGGCGTCAGCGCCGAGCAAGAAGCAGAAACGCAATGGCGACGAGAAGCACGCAGACGACGAGAAGCAGGACCACAAGAGCAATGGCGTCAAAGCTGAGGCGGATGGTGACGTCATTATGATCAGCGACAGCGAAGAAGAGGAGGCGGAGAAGGAGGAAGAGGAAGAGGAGGAAGATGGCGAGCAGACGGAGAGCGAGGACGAGCGCAACGCGGAGCCCAGCACCGAGATCTCCGAGTCCCATGCCGAGTTCCTGAAGACGCTGGAGGCCGGCGTAGAAGTGGACGTGTACTGCGTGCTGAACAAGATGTGGCTGCCGGCGAAGATCGAAAACGTCGAGGAGACCAAGTTCCGCATCCACTTTATGGGCTGGAACAAGAAGACGGACGAAGATATCCTCGCGACCAGTGCCTTCCGCATCGCGCCGCGTGCTGCCGAGGCAAAGGAAGGATGGCGTGTGATTGACGAGAAGAACGAGAAGCACCGCATTGCACGTGAGAAGAAACTGCAGGCAAGAATCGCGTTGTACACGAATGGACAGGCGGCCGTTGAGCCAGCGCCATTGGCGACTGCGATGGTCATGGAGGAAGTGCCGGAGGTGGCGTTTGTAGAGGCTGGCGCGACGCGATCGGGCCGCCGCATCACGAAGCGGATCGTCCACGAAGGTGCGACCATCGTGCGCAAGAAGCCGACGGCGGCTGCTCCCCCGAAGAAGTCAGCGGAGGACCATGCGCGTGAGACCCAGGAAGATAACCTGTGCGGTGCCTGTGGCGAGTACGAGGACGAGGCGTTGACCGACATGGTGATGTGTGACGGCGGGTGTCTGAATTCGTACCACTTTTCGTGTATCGGCATTGACGAAGTGCCCGAAGAAGAAGAGTGGCTCTGTGAGCAGTGCCGCACGAACGAGCAGCAGTGTTTCCAGTGTGGCCGCAATGGCACGATCGGCGAGAAAGGCGGCGTGTTCCGATGCAGCGTCGCGTCCTGTGGCAAGTTTTACCACCAGAACTGTGTGGACACGACGAACAAGCACTTTCGTCGCCATGGCCGTGGCAAGACTACGGCAAAGGAGACCGACGGCGGTGACGACGACGAGTCTACGGAGCCTGAAGGATCGTTCCGATGCCCTCGCCACGTGTGTGCAGTGTGTGAAAACACGAAGAAAGCCGAGCTCATGCCGTGCCTCAAGTGTCCCGAGGCGTACCACCCGCACTGTGTGCCGCCCAGCGCGCGATACAACAACCTCGGTCTGCTGTGCTATCGCCACCCGTCCGACAAGCTGCCGCGCATCCCAGCACAGTACCTGCTCGACCGCAACTTTGACAGCGTGGTCGTGGACTCGAACTTGCGTCTGCCGGCGTTGTTTTTGCCGAAAAACGAGCCGTCCGAAGTCGACATCGACGACTGCCACCACTTCCGACTGCAGCTGAGTCTCATGGACCAGGTCAAGAAGGAGCCGCCGACGTATCGCAAGCTCGTGCGCAGTATCTACACGTTCAAGCAGCCCAAGGAATCGCTCGAGGACGTGCCGATGTGTGTCTGCAAGAAGTCGTGTGACGACAACTGTATCAACCGACTGAGTTTCACCGAGTGCTTTGGGCCGGCCGCCACGCCAGGTATGATGCCGCTCAAGGGATCCGAACGGAAAGAGAAGGAGTCGAACTGTCCGCTGGGCGAGGAGTGCGGGAACCGCACGCTGCACCAGCGTCTGTACCCCAAGTTCGAGCAGTTCCACACGCCCGACAAGGGCTGGGCTCTACGTGTGCTGGAGCCAGTCAAGGCCGGGAACCTCGTGATCGAGTACGTTGGCGAAGTGATCAACGAAGAGGAGAAGGACCGCCGTCTCAATGAGCACGCGCGACTCCACCCGGATGACAAGAACATGTACATCATGGAGCTGAGCAAGGGCGTGTACATTGACGCGCGCCACAAGGGCAGTGTCTCGCGGTTGATCAACCACTCGTGCGACCCGAACTGCCGTCTGCTCAAGTGGAACGTGCGTGGCGTGAACCGCATTGCAATTACGGCGGTCAAGGACATCGCCGCTGGCGAAGAGCTGTCGTACGACTACCAGTTCCACACGAGCCAGGCGCTCGAGTGGCGATGCTACTGTAAGTCCAAGAACTGCCGAGGCACGATGGCGCCCGACAGACTGAACCAGCCAGGAGCCGACGAAGAGTCGGGCAAGAAGCTCACGAAGAAGGAGCTGGCCAAGAAGATGAAGCGAGCCATGCTGCAGGACAAGATCAACCAGAAGAAGGACGAGAAGGAGACCGCGCGGCGTCTGAGCTTCACGGTGCCGAACGGCCGAACCATCGGACGCACGGGGCCGGTGCCGCGTGAACTGGCGTGGGTCAAGACCAACCGCGTGTTCCTGCGTCGCAACGCTAAGCAGGGCTTTGACTTCCTGCAACGCCGCAGTCTCATGGACAAACGCATTAAGCTCAACGTTTCCCAGCAACAGAAGGACAAGAGTGTGAAGGCGGAAGACAGCGCGTCGCCTGCGACGACGGACGAGGAGGTCGCCCCAGTGCCTCAGTCGGGTCTGCGTCTGAAGGTCGTGTCGCGTGACGCCCACAAGCAGTCGAATGGTGCTGTGGATGATGAGTCTGCAACCAAGGACGAGCCCATGGATGCGTGAGAAGTCGGGAGGGGGGATTGGCGAGGAAGTAGATAAACCAAAGGAAAATACCCACAATTGCCGTCTTAGAAAAAATGAAAAATGCCACGATGATGGGTGCGTGATTGTCGATCGTGCTTCATTCATGGCTTCTTGTGGATCCATTTGAACTGGAAGGACAGATAATTGCCCATGTGAGCGAGTGAGAAGTCGATGATCTGCACGAAGTTGATGATCATCCACGCCTGCATCGTGCGGCGTTGCGAGCGCATGACAAACACGAGCTGGTGGACTCCCGACGGCTGGTCGTGGACGTGAAACAACCAGCATAGTGCAGTCATGGCGACCATCTTGGTCAGCACAAGGATGGATACTTGTGCGTGGAGAATCCTGAGACTCACCCAGTCCAACTCACTGAGGCTGGCGAAGTAGAGGCGGTTGTTGTTGGGTAGAAGCAGCATCAGCATACAAAACGCGAGATAGAAAAGCGGCACGAAGATGTCCACGAACTGACGGAGGAGCACGACTTCGCGACAGTGCAGTAACTGCGCGACCGCCTGCGTTGCCAGTGCCTTGCGTTGGCTCACGGAAGGCAATGGGGGCGGGGGCGAGGCTGGCTGGAAGGGGATGACGAGACTGTCGATCAGTGAACTATGTGTCCTGCGTAACGACTGAGTCGCCGTGAGATGGTGGCGGAAGTATGCGGCTCCCGGGGGGACTTCCTTGCCTGGTTGAGCTTCGTTGATCTGCTGAGCCGTCCACTGTGCGAGAAACGGCGAGTTCCCTTCGCCAACTAAGCCATCGCTCTTGAGCTCTTGGATCATAGCGTAGACTTCGCGAGATCTTCGACGCAGATACCGAAAGGTGAGAACTTCTTGAACGATTCCGAGGCTCAGGAAAATCACGAACGTCTCGTACGAGTTCGCCGTCTGGAGACACGTGATCGTGAAGAGTGCGTGGAAGAGATGCACGCCACAGGCAACGCTCTCATTGGACAAGTCGTGGTGGACTTGCATATGAGAGAGCTGCCACATGCGGTACTTGGCCGCATGCTTGATCCCGAAGAGCACAACCGACATGGCGACTTGAAGCTTTGTGTCGACATGGCGAAACACGAAGCTGTACACGCTGTAGGTGAATGTGAGAGTGAAGACGAAGCCCACTAACCTTTCGAATCGGACGACTTTTTGCTTCAGCGTGGGATCTTGATTCACCAAAACCCGCACAGACAGGTAGCGAGTCACCAGGCCGAGCAAGGAAGTGGGGGGAATAGGAACCAGTGTCGAAAACGGCACTGGGAAGACGTCAGCGATTGCAGCGATGGCCAGCACGGTGCCGGTGAACGGTAGGCTGTGGAGGACGGCGACGAAAAGAGAATGAGACAGTGGCCGTCGAAGCTCTGGGATCCGTTCCTGCGCTTGGACGTTCACATTCCAGGCGACCACCCACGAGTGTGGGCTTAACCGCACGAAAAACGAGGCGTTCTGCGTCCATGGCAACGAGGGGTCGCTGAGTGGGAGCAGTTCCGAGCCCGTGACGATGAGTACTGTGGGTACCGCCGCCTGCCAAATGTACACTTGGGCCAGCCAGAATCCGGGCTGCCGGTCGATTTGGAAGGCGTACAGCTTCTCCAGCGAGTAGAAGCCCGAGTATTCGACGCTCATGAAGTCTCGAACCCGATTCGTGATGCGAGCGGTCAAGCTCGGTGCTGGTATTGCTGTCGGCCCGACGATCGATGGTGAGATGGAGCTAGGATGACGCCGAACTGTCTGAGGTACGCCCATGACTTTGGTTAGTCGATTGCAACAGCGCCAAGCATTTACCTTTCGCTGTTTTGGACGGTGGACATCAAACTTCGGCGATCGACTGCAGCGTGTTGGCTCCAATGTGTGTGATTGGCGCTCCAGTGGAAATAGATGCTGGATAACGAGCACGACATAGCAAGAATAGACGGAGAAAAATGGCACGCGCAGTGCATCCTCATATCATATCATATGAAGTAGTGCTCACCTGACCTGGAACGTAGTATTCGCCATGGTCGAGTCTACTGCCACTAAACTCGAACGGGAATCGCACTACGCTGCCTACACCGATGAGTGCAATCTCGGGTAAATTTCAGCCAGCAAACGAGCGAAGGACGAAGAAGGAAATTACCTTCATTTTTTTGCTTTTCAGAGCTTCAACCACGAAGGTTTCTTGGCAGACTTCGGCTTTGATTCGCTCCCACCTGCTCGCTTCAGCGCTGCTTCCGCTGCAGCCTTCTTCGCTGCGAGGGCAGCCTTGGCTGCGGCATCTTCGTCTACTCCGACCAGATAACAAAGTGAGTAGAGTGCAGTGCCTCAGTTGTCCAGTCTTGACGTACCAAGTGAAATCGAGTTGGGGTACGCCGTCGCGCCGCTCTCCACGCCACTCTTCGAGTCAGGCTGGTCTGGTGTCAGCTATCGGATACACAATCAAAAGTGAGTCAGGTATTGGTACACTCTCTTCGTTGGCACCCAAGACCAACTCACCAGTTCCTGCTGCAGGTACCAGCCGCCAACGCCAGTGTGCGACTCATCGTGTGCTTGAGGAGCTTCAATCCACGAGAGATACGTGTGTGCGGCTGGCACGAGCCCCAACTCGGACAAAGTCTTCTCTGGTGCGAGCTTCTGCAGTGGCGGCGAGACGTAAAGGTAGAAAGGTGGTGCACCGATGACTTGCGCGCTGAAAGATTGCCGGATGTGAGCAATAACGTCAGCGACTGTCTCCATCGGGTGGAAGGCGGCTTGCAAAACGACTACACATGAGGACGTTTCCACAAGATTAGATACTACTATTGCACGATCCGCCCGCCAAAGACACACAGGAAGTCTCACCTCGGTCAGGAAACTGCACTCGGATGAGGGCTTGTTGGTAAACTTTCTTCCGCTTGAGCTCATCCAGGTCACGCATCGCTTGCGTGCGGAAGTTCTACGCCACCACGAAGAATGTGAATATTCAATCAACGGCATTCACAAGAATCAAAGGTAGGGTGCCATACCTTGGCCTTCTCCATTTCGTCGCGTCTCGCCTTCATACTTGCCATCACTAGGGAGGCATCACTTGGTCCTTCATCGCGTGACGACATGTCCACATCGCCTTGCGTCGACGAAGTTGAGAGAGAGGACTGCTGCTGGCCAGCAAAGACAACGGTCGTGTTTCGCGGTGGCACTTCGATGCGCTGGAGCAACTCCTCTTGCTTCACCTTCAGCTTGTCTACAAGCACCTCCGTCGCGCTTGGACCACGTGGCTGCGCCTGCAAGCGAGTGATCACCGGCTTGTAGGCATCGAACGCTGCATCCGGTTGAATGGGCACCACAACTTGCGGTCGCTGCGATGGCTCGATCTGGAGGTCGTCAGCTTCGACGTTGAGCAGCTTCAGCGACTTTTCCACAAGCGTCTTCGCTCCCGCGTCTTTCAGTGTCAATGTTTCGGTCTCAGCATCGAAAGCGAACCCGATCGACAGCAAAAAGTCGATACCGCCCTTGTGCTGGCCGACATTGCGGTGGAACGCGGCATTCGTGACACGGATGGATCGCATTTTCTCGTTCTCTATAGACGTACACATCATAAAATGATCAGCCACGACAACTTTCCATCGTGCATACGTGAAGATTTCAACGTACCTGGATATGACAGGATGTTCGTGACGATCTTCATCAGCGTGGTGATTGCAGCACGAGAAACCGAGTCGAAGCAGCTATCACGCAGCAACTGGAGAGAGTCGTAGCTGCTCAACTGCGACGCTGGAGGGGCACTCAGTGGCTCAGCCGCCGTCATTTCGACATCGTTATCAACGACGACTGGAGGAGCCTGTCGAGGTGGAGCAACAACTGCTGGTGTTGGTGAGGCAACAGCAGCAACTGCAACAGGCTGCGCAGGTGGAGGCGGAGGAGCCGAGTTCTTCTCCTCCTCTTCGGTCGCACCACGCGACGAATCGTAAACTGGGGCAGCAGGCTCTGGTGCAAACGTCACCGACCGAGGAACAGACGCAGCAGAGGTTACAGCGATGGTGGCTGCCGTTGGTGCTGGATTGTTCGTGCCAGTCTGGCGTTGCATGCGGAACATGGCCGAACCGCTGATGATTCCCAAGTCTACGAGCACGCATCACATGAGTCATCCTATCACAGCATCAAAACCCATTGCAACGCGCCTTACCTTTCAACGTCGTCGTCGCGAAGGCATCATGCATGATCTCACGCTGCATGTACGTGAGCGAGAACTGCAAATATCCCCATCCGTCAGCGTCTATCGGTGGATCCAGGCCGCCCAAAACAGTCATTCGCTCACCTCCTGATCCGCTGGAAGCTGCTGAAACTTCGTGAGCATGTGTGTGAGCGTGGCGTCGCTTCCAAACGCGTCCTGCACTCGCTTTCCTTCCAGCAACTGCACGGCAACGCGCACTTGCTGGACGCTTTCCGCGCCTTGGCCTGCCGCGGCCTCGCGCATCTCGAGCGCCGCGTTGTTGGAGATGCCCGTGAGACGGAACGGAATCGACAGGTCAACGGGGCGACCGCGGTGTGTGAGCTCGTACTGTGAGGACGCGTCCAGTCCGAAGAGATCACGCGCCGACTCCATCACCTGGAACTGAGAGGAATACCAGACAGATCTCAGCCCCCACGCCACGTATTCAAACGGGAACAAGCCCCAGTCGCGAGTATGAAGTCGCCACGTACCATGTTCATGCCGGGCGTCACGCGCACGCGCTTGCTCTGGTTGTGGAACTCAATATTCAGCGCCATCTTCACCCGCGTCCGATGATTCTTGCTGCTTGCTTTCCTTCCCTTTGCTTTTGATTCGGATCGCGTTCTTGGGGTTCTTGTGTTCCTCTTAAAGCCGGAAATATTTAGCTGGTAAATTACATTGGGAGGATACATGGGTACATCCTACTAACTTAACACAGTAGATGAAGGTTACGGCAGCTGAATTGACGATAGATTCGCTTTTTTGCGAAATGGGATGGAGACTACTGCGTGGTGTCCTCATTCACAACGTCGTGGACAACGCTGCAGGGTCTTCACTTGCGGTAGTGGAAGCGAATGTACGGCAGCTCGAGGTCTTCGTCGTCGGCGTCGGTGGCGCAGACCTCAAGGATCAGGTACTTGAGGTTGCCATCGATCGGCTTCTTGGTGACCGTTTCGACGAGCTCCGACATCTTCATGGCCATGCGTTCCTTCGAACGCGACTTCTGCGAGTACATCGCGTAGAGGATCGTCGCTCCGTACGAAAGCATCGAGATCTCGCACTCGTACTCGCTGCTGAAGTGGTCCAGGAATTCACGCAGCGTGACGTTGCCCATGTCCACGTCGATGCGGTCCCAGGCAGTCCACTTGTACTCCTCGCCCTTCAACTTCGAGACAGTCGTCTTCGGCTCGATCGGTTCAGAGAACGCGAACAGTGGAAGCGCCAAGTTGACGAAGCCGTTCTTGTAGTTGTCGAGCGGCTTGTTCTGAAGCACCTTGAGGAACTCGAAGCACACCAAGCCGGTCACGAGAGCCGTGGTCGTGGCAATGGCGGGGATGATCTTTCCAGCGATGAAACGCGAGCGGTGCATATCGGCCTCTGGGATTTTGTAGTTGCGGGCGCGCAAGTTGGAGGTCGCAACGATCACCTCCATGTGCGAGTCATCGTCCTTGTCGAACTCGATCGGCGCCAAGCGGTAACCATCCAACGTAGCCGGGGATGGAAGCTGGCCGAGAATAAAATCACTCTGCTCGTCAGAGTTCATGCGTGGGCCATCCTCCTTCATTTCAGCGTCCGAGGCAGCGATCTTGACACCATCGCGAGGAACAAATGCTGGCACCGAGATCTTGGCCAACGCCTGACGGATCGCGGCACGGTCCTGGGTTGTCTGGATACCGTACACCTTGGCACGCGCGTTCGCGACTGAGACCACGTAGTCCAGGTGGAGGGGGTCGTTCACATCAAAGGTGACCGCCGTTGGAGGTCGCTTCGGGCCCGACCAGAATGGCGTGCCTGATGTCGTCACCTATTCAGAGGATGCACAGAGTGAGTATTCGAAACATATCCAAGCCACAGAGTAGACCACCATACCTGATCCAGCGGGAAGTTGTACAGAAGTTGCTTGACCTGGTTGCTGAACAGGTCTTCAAACTTGAACCGAGCCCACGAGATGCATTCCTCGAAAGTGTGAGGACGACCATCGACAAGTGACTGCTTCAGGCGCTCAAGCGTCTCCACCTTCGTGTTCTGCTGCTCATTCAGCTGCTTGATGAAATCACCGCCAGCAAGATACTGGTTCGCGTCGGCCGGTGCCTGGAAAAACTCGCCTTCAAACCAGTCGCGAGCCCACTGAAGAGTGTGTTCGATGGCGTTGGGGAAGTTCTTCAGTGTGCAAATCGGAATGCTCTTCTCTGGTGGGTCGCGCGAGGCACCGTAGTTCTCGGTCTTGTGAGGAACGACAACTTGGGTGTTGCCCTTAGTGCCCAGGCTGCCAGACTCCAGCATCGGAAGCCCGTAGAACAAGCAGCGCTGGTCCATGTAAAGACGCGCCTCGACGTTGTCGAGAGCTGTGCAGACCGCCGACAGTGACTCAAAGAAGTCGTCGTTGAATTGAGCTTCAGTCTCAGCTCCCACTCGTGCGACGTACGACGTGACGTTGACGTCAGTGTTCATCTCCTTGATCGCACGCGCTGCCACCGTCGACTTGGGCTGCTGGACATCCTTCGAGCGGAACAAAAACTGACGGTTCAAGTTGGACTTTTCGATCGTGTCCATGTCGGTGATGTGAATGACGCCTCCTTCGCCGCACGCCACACCCATCATCGCCCAGTTCTTGAGCATTTCACAGCCGATGGCACCAGCGCCGACCAAGAACATGCTCAGCTTCTTGATCTCGTCTTGAAGCTTGCGTCCAAACACGACAACCTGGCCATCGTAGCGGTCGCCCACAGGTTCGAAATCCGCGGTGTTGCCTGACGTGACGGCTTCTGGCAAACATTCAACTGCATCGAAGTAGAAAAACTGCTGGATCGGCGTAAACTTGCCACTGCATGCCTTCAAAGCTTCCTGGCCGACGATACCGCCAAGGAACGCTGCCATCGGAGAGATGACACCAAGCGCGCCCGACGCCAACGCCTTGATCACCTTCTTCGACTCGTCGTTCTCGAGGTGGTCGATGTTGTGCTCGCCCTTGCTTGCTGCCTGCTTGTTGATCTCAACTGCCAGGTTGAACACAGACTCAGCATCTTCCGCGGAGCCGGGCTTCGGGTAAACGCCGCCGTTCTTCGCCTGGAAGGCATCGAGCGCCTGGAAGGCAATGTGGAGGAGCTCTGGGCGAGTGAACTTCGCGAAGTCACTGATCAAGAACTCGCCTGGGGCCGCGACAGCTTCACTCAATGGCTTGAACTTGACCGTCAGCGGCTGCTTCACTTGCGTGACGTATCCGCCTTGCGAGGGGTTGCCAGCGAGGAAACGCTCCTTGTCCGCCTCGTCTTCGACATCGATGGTGAAGGTAAATGGGCCAGTCACCGTCACCTTGCGTGGCTCGCATTCGTTGAGGAACGGGAAGCCCGTAATCTCACGGAACGTCACGAAGTCACCGGTCTCAAGCTGGTGACGCGCCTCGTCCTGGACTGTGACAAGTGGTGGCATCGTGTTCGATACCGAGGAGACCATGCACGTCACTGGTTGCTCGCCGTCGCGGTCAGCCACGACGAATTCCGGGCCGAAATCACAGAACACCGAGCCGAAAACACCACGCGCGTCCGTCTTGATGAAGCCAATCGAGTTCGCGTGGCAAATCTTGTCAATGCGAAGCGCCTCGCTGTACGTCGAGTTCACGAGGACGACCACCTATTCCATTGAGAAGTCAGTACTGGGTGGAATTTTCCATGGTAATCGACACCACACAAACGTACTCGGAATCCAAGAAGGAAGTCCTCGGTGATCGCACCCGAGTGCGTGGTCACATGAACGTACGGGTTCAGCTCCGCGAGCTTCTGCACGGAGCGTTCAGCACGCGGGTGGCCGACGTCGGCTTCCGACAGGTAAAACTGCGACGCCAAGTCCAGGAAGCTGGTCTTGGTGTCGTCATGCAGCGTCACGCTCTTCACACCGGCAAGGATGATGTTCTTCGCGATCTCGACGCCGAGGCCGTTGAGGCCGATGATGAGGACGTTCGCCTTACCCATGCGAGCCTGCGCTTCGTGGCCCATCACGTACAACTGACGGCTGTAGAGGCTCTCATCGATCTGCGGACCGGATTGGTCGATTTCCATCGAGTTGTCAGTCACGGTCACACGGTTGCGCACATCGTCCGCAGTCGCATTCACCTCGCCGATGGTCACATGCTTGGTTGGACTCATGGTTTCTTGTGTGGGGAAAGCTTCGGTCGCAGCCCCTCGTCTCACTGGATTTAAATGGTCGTTACTCGAAGCCCGAAGACGCCCGAGACTTGCTTTCTTCTAAGAGGTATCACTAGCACCACATTCATGAGATCTACCGCATCCACATCGCCGCAACGTGCGCATACATCGCGTATCATGGACGCACCTCCGCTTCGTTGCCGCTGCCGCGCGTGGAGTTCCTTCGAGATTGATCGATCGATCCAGGGGGGCAAGGCTTGCCAATCCGAGGCTTCAAACACTTTTACAGCCAATCGGAACGATCCAAATACGTCAAATTACAGCCAATTATCATCACGGTAACTTCTGATGGGTTGAACTCGTAAAACAGAACGCTGGGATTGGTCGATAATCATTTTTTCACTAGAGTGACATGGATAGTGACCGCGAGAACAGCAAAACCACCATTCATTGGATGAAAATAGATCTTTGGAGAGTGCTGGTCGCATGTCTCCACGCCGCACATGGCGCAAAGACAAGATTCAAGCAGTCGCACGAGACCAAAAAGAGCTTGTCGAAGTTGCAGCTCCACACAACACGCACCGACACAGAGCGCGTCAGACCACGAAGCCACAGTATCGTCCAACCACCCAGAGCAACATGGGGAAGAAACGCGCAGGAGGTACGTGGCCTCAGCCTCGCTTGATAATCCAATTTGCGATCTAAGCAAGATGCCGATTGTCATGATGCCAGGACGAAAGATGCGCCAAGACGACGACGATGACGACGACGCCGCGTCGATGGTGTCGGTCGAGACGATGAGAACCAATGCGTCGGAGGATGCGGAGTTCTACGACTCGTACACCAAGAGCGAAGGTGAAGAAGAGACGATCGAAGAGGCGATTGAAGAGCTCACCGAAAAGAGGTACGACCACACCACCGGAACTGACAAGATTCCAGTTGCTCGACAAGTGCACTAATGAGTGTTGTTGTAGAACTACTACTCGTGTCGCTGCTCTTCAGAAGCTGCACAAGTATCTGCTGCAGTACTTGCCCATCGACAGCCTCACCGAC